>BPLR01016632.1:0-133284 GCA_021605095.1 Caerostris extrusa | reverse complement strand
AGTAAACAAAACAGTAGATTAAACGTAAGCGATTTAAAATATCTGAATATCTTTCTTATTCAGAAGCAACTGAAATGTCTAAACGTATTACAAATAAGCCCCTTCTGAAGATAAGAGCATGTCCAAACTTATTCGTTGTCATTTGATAATTTATTGTGATTTCTTTTCAAACAAATTTGATTAAATATGAATCCTCGTGTACAAGCATGCTGTTGGTGTTTGTTTTTCTCCTGTATAACACAACATAAGTGTAACATCTCGTCTATACTAGACCTATAACGGCTTCAAGAAGAGCTTCTTTCATATTCATGAGAACAACTTTAATTTTTTATTTATAAACGTTAAATGTATATATATATATACCAGGACACTATTTACAGAAATGAAAATGAAAGATATAAATTCGATATACAAAGGTAACCTTGCTTCACTCAAGGACGGAGATTTTTCAGAATTATCGAGTCTACGATGAATCTAATTACCTGGTCTGCGGCAGACCTTAATTATCACATGGCGTGATACACGAAACCACAAGGGTTGTTCAAGCTTATCTGCTGCACTTTGAAAACGAGTTGGAACTCCTGCCTATTCATTCACTTCAAAGAAAAAGAACACTATTTGTCGACTCGTCTTAGAACTACCTCGCTTCTTCTCCAAATACCTCCCTTTAATAAAGTCAAGAGGGGCTCAGCTTCCCTGACTTCTTTCCAAATAGGCACTTTCTCAGCCCATGGTTTATCCCCAATCCCGATTCAGCAACTCATGGTGTAGTCCATATTCCATCTGTAATTGTTTCAACCTGTGAAATTCGCACACACAATTGCTAATTTCATAAAAGTCTCATTATCCATCACAATGAATATCTGCTATCAAATTTGAGTGGCAGGTTGTTCTCCTTAGTACAAGACCCCATTTGCATCTAATATAACTATCCACAACATTATCTGCTGTTAAATTTGAGTGATAAGTTGTTATTATGCACTTGTTAAAGAATATGCATTCATTTCCCGAATTAGAATATATATTCCTTATTCCTTTAGAACTGAAATTCTATATCTTTTCTCGTGGAAAAATATTACAGTAAGGAGCATAAACATTTAGTTGTGAAGAAATAAAAAATTTAGTTGCACGGAATCAATTACAGCTTTGAGAATGGATTATAAAAGTAAACATTCTTTAAAACCAAGTTGTGTAGAATTTATTTGTTTACATTAGCCAATCAATGTTACGTAAGTGGCCACATTTGTGTGTCACTACACATCTATTTTCTAATTCTTCAACTTAATGTGATGGAAATTATTATTAATTTAATAGTTGCTTTTTCTGGTACTTCGCTGTTTTGACGGTCATACATTTTCAATTAGAAGAAAAAGCGTGAGAATTATTTTATCTAATAATAAAATAGATTCAAAAAGAACCTGATATATTGCAAAAGTTGTAAAAAGTAAGTTGTATTAGATGGCTGGGACTCATTTTCAAATACAACGACTCAAATCCAACTAAAAAAGTTAGTTTTTCAACAATTGAAGACACCCGAAGAAGAGCAATGCCTTTCACCAGATGGGATGATTCTGTCGAAGAGATCTAAAGGGTATGAGTCAACTTAAGTGGCGATCTATAGCCCCGAACATAGCCAGATAGTTTATTTTTAGTTCATCGCTCAACGGTTATTTTTGCACACTTTGGGCTAATTAGACCGGGACCTACAGTTTAATATGGTTCCTAACCACGAACAAACATCCGTGCCACCGCCAGGATTCAGACCAGAAGCCTGTGGTACCTGTTAGAACCGACATAGAAAGTGATGCCGTTTCTGCGTATACTCGCAGGACGGCCAAATATTAACATTAATAAAAAAACAATTAAAATTAATACGAAAACAAACAACTAATTTAATTTTACTTTTAATGAATACTAATATATACAATTACACTTAAATTTAGGATTTTTACATTGGCATAAAACAGAATAAATAAAAAATGTTTATAGAGAATAATCACAATATTACGCATTCCTCAAACGAAATACTCATATCTGGGTGTAGGTAAGGTATAAACCAGTAGCCTCAAACCTCTAGAAAAAAGGTGCTCGCAGCTAACATTTGATGGACTTACATTCTCCATGTAGCCATTCTCGCCAAAAAAAAATATGTGTACAAGGCTGACGCCCTGTCGCAGATAGCTCTCTCCTTCCTCAACGGGGTCTTCCTTTCTGCCGGCAAAACTCAAAAGCGGTTTTTCTATCACCCCCACCAAACCGACCGGTTTTTACACTTTGGACCTCACCTTTGGCCTTCACCACCCATACTTTGGACCTTTGGGAACGGGAGGTAGCGTCATCTACCCTTCCTGGATTCGTCCAAAAAAAAAAGGAAATATACCCTGCCCACACACAATGGGATAATTACACGTTACAACAGTACCAATGGGCAGAACGCTAGCCAATTGGCCATCAGGAATCAGATGAAGGAAATCACATGGAGATTGCCTTGGCCTATAACAGGCTATAGTGCTGACAAAAAAAAAAGTAAAGTGTTTTATATGTTTTTAATTTTATCAATAAATCCATTCCGGTACCTCATCGTTTTTCCAATTGTCTATTCAAATAGTCACCTTCCGCAAAGTAAAGGAATGTGTAATCGAAAAAGTATTGTGCGACCAGGAAATAGTTTTTCAAAGCCTTCAACTGGTCGAGAAGCAAGTTTAGTTGCTTTAAGCTAATCTCACAAACAAGTCAGCATAAATTGCATAAAGTTTCATGATTCGTTATCAAAATTAATGTATATTCTACAGAAAGTAAAAATGCATTAATTAAAGTAAAGATTTTTATTGCAAATTCTTACATAGACCTAAATGATTTTTTCCCTTTAATTTGGTGGCAAAAACTGCAATCAATTTTTGAGATAACTCATTTTTAACTCATGAAATGTTTAAAATTAATATTCTAATTATAAATCAAATGCCTAGACCGCTCATTAACTCAACGTTGCTTTTTTAGTTGCCTACCTAAAACATATGGGGAAGAAAAGGTGACGAACTGCTATCTTTGTTTTATTAACAAAAAACAGTCTTAAAAACATCAAAAGAAAATTTTTTCACTAACCACTTGAACAAAAGAATATCCATTATTTCTTGTATCAAAATCAATAGAAAATATGTAACAAAAGAAAACTGAAGAGGAAGGATAAAAAGAAGATCGTCTGAATCTCGATCAATAACAATCAATATTGGATCGTTAAATTAGGATGTTGAAAAAATAAAACCGTAAGTAAACTTAGTTGCGGGAGTGGGATGTAAAAGTATGCTACAGGTTTCTTTTCTAATTCATTGTACAAGTTATGATAATCTCATTATTGTGTTAGTCTTACGGTCAGTATCTTTGATGAAATTATCAATTATCTAGGTTTTGGCGCTCTACAGTCATTTTTACACACTTTGGACTAATTACGTCGGGACCTACAATTTAACGTGGATTCCGAACCACTAACAGAATCCATGCCATTGCCAGGATTCGAACCCTGAAGCACCAACGACCAGAACGCTAACCAATTAGCCACCAAAATTGTACTGCCGTTTTGCCTCTTTGATCTGAATATCCTTTTCATTGAAATTGAATATGCTTCACTGTTTCCACTCATTATAGCGGCCTGTTAGCCAATTGGCTAGCGCTCTGGCCTTTGGTACCACGTGAGTGGTTCGGAATCCACGTTAAACTGTAAGTCCCCGACTAATTAGCCTAAAGTGTGCACAAAATGACAGTAGAGCGCCAAACTTGGATCATTGATTATTTCATCAAAGATACTCACCGTAAGATTAACACAATAAGGAAGATTATCATAACGACAAATCAAACCACTCATTGTGGTAGGAACACTTCCACCCATTCTTAAGCCAAACTTCATACTTCTTCTACAAGTACTTGCGATGAATAAAGTTTGATGCAAAACGAGATAAAAATGCCTCTGCTTTCCTGTTCAGAGGATAAAGACGATATTTGGGTTTAATACTGGTTAAATGCAAAAACAATTTAGTGCAGTTGATGAATAGCTAAGATAATTAAACCTTTCATATAACTTTTTTAGTTATGCTATCCAACGTAAGACGAAACAAGTTGGCGCTGCTTTAGGTAGGGGAAATTGCTAATGCATTTCCTGAAGTATCAACAAGTCCAAAAATCCATACAAATTTGATATATGGAGTTATGTTTAAATTTTCGGAAAGTAGGTGCCGAGTGATTTTATGAACCGCGAAGATTGAAAGCAGTTATTTTTGATTGCTGAAAGAATTACAAATAATTCTATGAAATTTGAGCTGAGTTGACCCGAGATGCAATGGTTTAAGAGAGCAAGTGCCGGATAAAAAGCATTGTTGTAAGCAGAAATACTACGGACCTGAATGGCTAGCGCCCTGGCCCTCGGTACCACAGGTTTCGGGTCCGAGTCCCGGCGTGCCATGGATGTTTGTAGTGGTTCTGAATTCACTTTAAACGGTAGGTCCCGGTCTAATAGGATCGTAGAGCATTGTCTTGAGATTTAGTCAGTCTTCAACCTTCGTGGTTGCTCGCTAAAAGCGAAGCTGCATAATACCCTTAGCCATGGACCAGACTTCTGCGGCAGGGTCTTTTGAACCTGGTGTAGGCTTTTTCTCCACCAGGGGGATTAGTAACAACAACAGAAATACTACATAAAAAGAAATCTGTTGAACTATTTATTTATGGAGTATAGCTCAGAGGTAGAGCATTCGTCTGCAGATCGAGAGGTCCCCGTTTCAAACCCGGGTGACCATGTCTTTATAAGAAGAGATGTCTCAAATGCGGGGGTGAACATTACCTCAAAGACTGTACCATAAAAGAACGGATTGAAAATCCTAAGTGTATTAACTGCCACCAGATGGGGCACCTTGCCGCTTGGCGAGGTTGCCCAAAATTCCCAAGCCACGCCTTCCACCCAATCGCAACGCGGAACTGCCCTAAGAGCACTTTCGCCAGCCGAAAAGCCACGCCCGGTGTATCTTATGCAAGTTTCTTGCATGGACCGCCGCCAGCTACTCCGACAGTGATTTCTGAACCCCATAATATCTGGGCCAATTTTTGATCATGACACGGCTGCCAAAACAGTTTATGTATTGAAGGAAGTAGCCAACATCTTTAATATGCTAGGAGGTCTCGACAACTTCTACAGTCAGTTAAAAAACGCAAATTTTCCACTTGAAAAATTTCAAATAATTGCCAAATGTTTCAATTTAAGTATTTAATTGCTTCTGCATTTTAAATTATTTTATTTGTGCCATGCTTTACCGTGCCTTTCTGTTTTTCTTTTGTCTTCAATGTTTCTATTTATCTGCCGTTTGGACATGACCACTGCCCACTGCCTTCTATTTATTCAATGTTTTTCATCCAATGACTTTAACTTCCAGATTAGGAGTCTAGAGGCCATATATGGCCAAGGTACTCCATAACCAGAATGATGATGATGATGATTTATTTATGGCTGCAAATGAAAGTATATGAGCTGTGTTGGAAGATCCGGTTTGCTAGAATGATTTTTGCTTCCCAATGCTGCTTAAGATGCTTTTTTTTCTGAACAAATAAGTGCAATTGTTTGCTTTAGAAATGAAGATTATCTACATAGAAGGTGATTTCAGCATGTTATTTTACTGGTGGCAAGTTAGTGATTAAAGAAAGTAGTGGAATCTGCAGTTCACCCAAAAATATGCACGAACTGTCTGTAAAAGCAAATCTTATACACTAATTCTGTTTTTACACGATACTTAAGGTAGACAAGAATATGAAATGACCTCGTATTAAGAAAAGCATGAAGATAATAAGATCGCAACAAGTTAATGCAAACGTAGAGATCTGTAGTCTCGACTACGGAAAATAATTATGTGAATGCGTAATTGGTTCTAAGATGTACAAAAAGATGGGTGGAAGGATCATCATAAATATGTTTGAAATAGAAACGTTCTGCAAGCATTAATGATCTTTTTGGCAAAAAAATGTGGGTTGAATTACGAAGACCTTTAAAATTTAATGTGGTATAATATAAAATACTGTAATGTGTCTATATATGCGAATCATTTTTAAATGATTTAGAAGTTGTGTATTTTATATTTCAGCCAAAAACTTAATTTATTCTGCCAAACACAACGTGACTTCTTTAGTCAATTAATTGTGCAACTTTAAAAAAAAATTACATTAAGCGGTCTTATAAATAAATAAAATTAACCTTTAACAGTAAAATGCATGTATAAATAATTTTCTGTTTTAATTTATTTTTTTTTTTATTGTTTAATTCATGTTGCATTTACTTTAACTTAACTAAAAACTTTAAATGCCAGTTGTAAAAACATTTGCTCAGGTTGGTTTTTTTTTTTTTTTTTTTTTTTTTTTTTTTGTCTAATGCAACTGGCAAACACTTAGACAGTTGCCTTTGACGCCTTAAGGCAAGCGCTGCACACACGTTACACACTTAGCATTACCCAGGAGGGGAATGTAACTTGAAGATAAGCTACGGACGCGGGAGTAACAATATCCCCTCAACGCTCTACGATCATGCTAGACTGGGACCTACGGTTTAAAGGGGGATTCGAACCACTACGACATCCATGGCACTGCCGGGGCTCGGACCCGAAACCTGTGGTACCGAGCGTCAGAGCGCTAGTCGCTCGGCCCCTTGCTCAGGAGGTTGGCAATATAATTATTCAAAAATAATACAGTATGAAATGAAATCATGAAGTTAGCTGAGATGGTTTTAATGCCTTTAGCTATGATAAGATGAATTGTTGTGGATGATGTCTTATGTGACAATTACATTACTGAACTAATTTTAGATAATCATCGCAGGTCCAGAAAAAGATAATAATGCCAAAGATAAATCAAACCCCTAACTACAAAATTTCGAGCATCTGATCCACTTTGCAGTAAATGAAAAAAAAAAAAAAAAAAATCTGGTTTTTCTTAATGGTTTGGTTTGTCACTCCCCGGTCATTTTGTGCTTATTTGGGAATGATTAGACCGGGACCTACAGTTTAATGTGGATTCCGAACCTCTAATAAACATCCATGCCACCGCCAGGATTCGAACCCGAAAGCACCAAAGACCAGAGCGCTAGCCAATTGACCATCCGGCCGCGTTCTTGTTGATGAAATTAAAAATATTTAAAATTTGAATTTTTCTGTTTCCATGTTCTGTGGTATATCTCTCATGTAAAGTGTAAACAGAAATGGACATAAAATGTTCTCTTGTTTTTATGTGACGAGTGGAAAAACAGTTTCACATAGAAAAAGCTTCTTCATTTGACAAAGAAAAAGAAAGAAAACCCCTATTGTGGATGGAAAGGTTTATCCACTTTACAGTTTTGCCTATTTGTAATAATTTGAATATTATAACGGCTCTCGCGGAATCGTGTTAAAAAGTTGCTTTATTTTGACAAAAAAAAAAAAAAAGTTTTTCTTGTTCTTAACTTCAGATTTTATGGCGAATGAATAATGTATAACTGCAGAAGTTTTAAAAAATAAATCGTATGCGATGATGGTGAAATCTGTTGTGATTGAACAATCTTTCGAGAACTTTGCTTAAAACTGAATTTATAAAGATTGGATTGCAGAAATATTGGAATAATTTGTGAGACTTTGGCTTTGGGACGATCTGAGCGATGAGCCCTTTTCAGGTATGTTATTCGTGCATCAAATGTTGTTCAATATGTTTAGTAATTGATAAATATAATAATTGGAAGAGATCTAAAGAAGTTTTCCTGTGATTCTATCAAAATTGAATCTTTATTAATATTGCCATTGCCATCTATTACATATGGTAGCTTTTATATCTGTGGAAGAATTAGATTATGGTAAGTAGTGTTTGAAGAATATAGTGGAATAAATTTATAGTTGATCGATTGGTTAAAATGAGGTGTTAAAAGATTAGCTTGAATAATTGGATCCATAATGGAAGTATTAAGATATGTGCTAATGATTTTAATGATATTAGGCGAGTCTATTCTATCGGTGATTGTTTTTGACACATTTTGTTCATTGTAACATTTATAAACAATATTTAAACGATATTAATTGTTCTATATTAGGCCTCTAATATAAATGGGGTTTTTCCTTTAATGTATAATTTGCCTAACAGGTGAATTTCAGTATTTTGTGTCACAGGATACGATTTTGAAAATTCCCGACTGAAAACATTGTGTTATGTTTAATAAGGCAGAAATGAAAAGAATGAAATTAGGACTTCGTTTCACAAAATTTTCCCTGATTTTGATGTACTTTTAAAGAATGATTCGTTAATTTAGGCTATATGATTCTTTGTAGAATAATTTTCTTAGTGAGGATTTTTTATTTGCTTCTGGATTGAAGGTTCAATTATACGATCTTAACACTGTCAAATGGACATCAACGTATAAAGTTAAAACTGGGTAAATGTCTACACTTGAAATAAAAGATTGGCAAAAAAGGAGGAAGAATGTGCAGTATGAATATGGATATACATGTTCAGATTGTTTTATCTATAATCTAAATGAAGCGCGCGTTTAAATTATTATTTGATTATAACATAAAGCTTCGTGTTTGTATACTGCAGGAGAGAGAAGTTTACTCAAATTTCCATTAAGCTATTCCGTGGTGAAAGATCATAGATATTAATCACAGTATATAACTCAATGGTATTAGACTTGTTAGGATAATTATACATATTTTAATGATTAAAATATTTACTTTAAGATTGTTAAAGTCTACTAAGTTTAACAAGGATGGTATATGCAGTCATTGTCTATGTACATTTCTGGCTGTTGCGAGAACAGGAAGCTCACGATTGGCTGGCAATGCCGTTTTCGGGCTGAAAGAGGCATGTCATTAGAAGACAAAGTTCTTCTGGCATCCCATGATATTTTGTTAAAAAGAATCATCACTATTGCCACGATGGAGCAATCCTAATATAAAAAGATTTCTTTTTTTTCTTGAGGTTATACATTTTTTTATGCAATTTGTTTATGACCGCTTTTCTGTGGAACGTAACCACCGCATAAAATAAATTTTAAAAGTATTAACGTTTTTAAGCTTGTTGTGGCTAGCTGGTCATATCCAAGAGTGCCGTGTATTGTTCATTTCAATATTTTGATTAGGAGTAGAATCTACACACCTAAAAATTTCTTAAAAAAATGGCTTTAACTTTTGTTACTTTCTTTACAATATGAATTTTTGTAGAAAAAATCAAGCTTATATTACGAGTTTGCTGTTTTCATGAAACATTTGAATTGTAAATTTGAAAATCGTAAAATGTTATTTTCCTGTTAAGAGAAATTCCCCGCCTCTCCAATTTCATGTTGTAATGAAAATTTTCATGCGTTGCGCTATTTTATTGTGCCATTTGTATGTTAGAGAAAGCTTTTTAAAATTTTACTGTTAAAAAGATTTCATCAGTGATCTAAATATCCGTTACGGACTGGAATGATTTCAAAAATACCTCCCGTGTCAATTATAAGCAGGAATGAGCTTCTGATGGAAAATATAATAAGGTGATAAAATATTTTCATCTAATTAGAGTTTCTACGTTTGACAAAAAAATCCTGTTTTTGATTAAATTGTTTATCACTTCGCAACTTTGAACTATTATTAAGAACATTAACTTTAATTTAATTAATTTGTATTGTGCGCTGAGAATGTAAGTTTTTATCAAGGAATCTAATTCATGAGCGTATCTGAACTATTATTTAATGATGAAACACTCGTATAATAAAGGTTGGTGTGTGGTGTTAGGCTAGTGTGATGCAGGGCTTAAAGTGCTTCGTCTGTTATTTCCTCGCACTTGTTCCACAAATGAACTGCTTCCGGGTTTTATAGAATATGTACACTTTTATTTACAATTATTACTGAAATGATTAGATGAAGTCTCAATGCTAATTCATGTCAATTGAACTATGTGTCAAATGACATTCTTATTAACTGTCATAATTCTTCGAATTTCTTAATAGCAGACTCTGCATCGAGACTTCTAGAAAAGTGATATACACTTCAGCAAGGGGTTAGAAATTCGACTTAAAACTGCCATTGTGCATCTAGTCATTCTATGATGAAATAGCAGAGTAACGGAAGTTTCCTATGTGGTGAAATACACCAAGAAAATATCCACATCTTAAAGTTGTAAATAATTAATATAAAATTGATTTCTGGGAGCATAGAAATTAATGACAGTAATCGCTTTATGTATAACTGCCTGAATTTTATTGTCAAATTATGTTGATTTATTAGTTGTAGTGATTGGCTTGGGGGAAAAAAAGTCGACTTTCATTAATATATTTTCTTTTTGTTGTTTTATTGGTAAATGGAAGAGATTGCAAGTTATTTAAATTAGTTATTTATTATCGTAGATAATTTCAGTAACTATTGTCCTTAGGATAGAATACTTTTACATTACTTTGGAAGATAGATAATTTAGAATCGAACATTGGAAAGGTGATACTGATGGAAAATGAAACCTCAACACGAAAAAGAAATTAGTTTAGAGAAATTAAATTTAGGAAAGCATTTGTCTAGGTCGCATATTTGATTAAAGTTTCAAGGTCACAATGTGAAGAAAGCCACTTCAAATGCGAAATGGTGGTACATTAATAATCACTGTAGTCTCCACGATTTTGAATACAAGCATGCAAATTCGTATACATTATATCGTTCAGACACTCTATGCCATTCTGTGGGCGTTGCATTTATCACTCAAATCAGTAACGTTCAGTGCTGGTAGATGATGCTGAATTTGTCATTTAATAATGTTCCATACACGAAAGATCTGGTCAAGACAACATATTGACACACAATAAGTTGAGTGACAGTGGCGGTATGGCATCATTTTCCTATTGGAGAATGCCTACTGGAATAGTTTTTTAAAAAAAGGCAGAACAAACGTTTAAATACTCTGTCTGAAATACAAATTTGCTTCAAGGGGAGTTGAACTTGAGCTTTAACTTTCTCGGCAAATCCCCTGCGTAGAATACAAGAGTGACACGAAGCCACATAATTTTAAAAAAGTGGCCAATTCCTCGGATAATTAAAGTCAACTCATTTAAACCACACTATCTACTATTCATTCAGAAACCTTTCCTTCACCCCCTAGGGATTGTCACCCTTTATGACCAACCCGTTCCGTGAGTCACTGAAAACAAGTACCTGCAGTTGTTACCAGACCCAAATTTAGCTTTCATTTCCCACATTAAAAACACCGTTGCAAAAGCAACAAGAGCGAATGTTTAACTCAACAGCCTAAGTTCTCGGAAGAGCAAGTGAACGATCAAACGCATTAAATTCATCATTAGACCTACTATTTTCCTTTAGGAATGTTCCATTAAGTCTCCAACTTAAAAGATTGCAAGTGTTTCAAAATAAACACCTGGTTATAAACACTAAACATAAATTGCAGAGAACTTGCCTGGTTTCAGATTATAAAAATTTCTAAAGAATTTCACACGAAAAATTACCTCCCGAAAAGCAAAGAGTTAATCCGGTATACCATCCCAGTACAGCCATCTCTCAAAAGAAACCGAAAACAATTTACTATGTCTACTATTAGAGTTTCTCAACCGTGAGAGGCCGCGGCTGCTATCCGTAGCAAGTAAGCAAGCATCGAAGGCCATTGACATTGATTAATTAGCATCTGAGGGTTGACTTTGGCTCTAAAATTCTCACCCCATTAAAAAGTCAAATCGGCTGAACAATTTTGAACTGGAAAGCAGAGATAAAACAGTTAAGTTTTTATTTTTATATCCAGTTTTTATTATTTAAATAAAAGAAATAAAAATTAAATTTTGTTAAATTTATTTTTTGTGCATTTTATTTTTATGTCATTTGCAAACTAATTCCTGATTGTACTGAATTTCTCTTTAAAAACATTCTTTTCTTACATTTTATTTTTCTGTGTTTTTCTGGTGATCTAAAATAATCTGATAAGTTAAAAAATCATTTTATTACATTAAGCAACTTAAAAAAAAAATCATAAAATTACATACAAATTATGTTAAAATTTATAAATTTTTACATACTCACCTATACTTAATTAAGCAATCTAAATTAATGATTCAATATTCTAAATTAAGGTGTGGAGTTTAAGGATTTATTATCCTCATTGGAACTCGATAATTGATAAGCCTGTTGCCAGTATCAGATCAATCACTAGGATCCTCTTTTCCTGAGGCGCAGGTCGCCAAACATGGCTAACATGTAGAATATTGACAATATTTACTAACGAATTAGTCAAATAAATTGCAGCATCAGAAAAAGCAGTATTATCACCAAATATATAAAACATATGAAGATAAAGTAAACGTACCAAGACTGTAGGAAAAAGATATGATCTGTATTTTCGACAATGGAAAACAAGAAAAAAAGCAAGAAGGCAAAGATCATTAGAAATTTTTACAGGAAGCACCCTAAGGTGCTGCTTCCTGTAAAAATTTTACATGTCCCAGAGGAAGTTAAAAGAACAGGATAAGTGAAAATAGAAAACAAACGTTCAGTTTCTATGTAGTTCCTGTAAATTCTATTTCAATGTCTATTGATTTTTATATGCTTCTGTTGTAAGGCATGTTCTTAATATTGTAATTTTTAATTGCTCTGCTTTTGTTGTCTTTCCACAGCAGTTGTGCTAAGTAATAATATTGGAAATATAGTAAAAGATATTCTGAAAAAAAAAAAAAAAAAAAACCAGGCCCACAATTGCAATCATACAATTAAAAATATATATCAGATAAAAAAAATGCCAACTGGATTTCAGACATAATTTTAAAAAGTTATGTATTTCTATTAAAAATATTCATAAATTTTACATATTATATTACATTCATCCCCTTTTTCAATTTCTTAAAGTATAAAAGATAAAATAAATTTTTAAAAAACTATATACCAAAATTCCTTAACTATGCCTTTTAATGTTCGTCTTATGTTTACATTTAATATTCAAATCTACCATCATCAAAATATGATGAAATGACATTTACAAGGCAAAATTAACGGGCAAGTACTTTATTGAACAAGTCCGTTTAGTTACAATTACACAGAATAAATATGTGAATTTTCAGATTTTGAAAAGCAAAAGATTAAATACACATAATTAAGAGGAATTACAATTTGTAAATATTTTCAACAACATAAGCAGTATCTACAAAATTTATAATTTTCATGTATTACATAATTTTATGTATGGAAAAAACAATTTAGTATACAATATATGTATGAATACACACACATATATAAATATATGCCAATGTACATTTAAAAATTCATAACTTTTTGTGTTAATATAACATCTCATTTAAAAAATTTTGTGAATGCCAATGCTTTATTTAGAAAATTTTATAGGTAACATATCATAATTTTGAGAAATCATTGAGCACAAAATCTAATTAAGTGAAAGACCCATTAATTGTGCCCTCTTTTTGTAATCGATTTATCATCTTTCTAATAAACCATAATACATATTTCACATTCATAGAGATATGCTAAATATGTATAAAAGGAATCTGATTACAAAGTTAATATTCAAAAAATAAGTATTACAATGTCCAGCACTTCTAATACACTAGAAGTTTAGTTTTGTTTTATAAGAATATGTAAAATATTAGATATGCAATAAAATTTATATATTGCCAAAATCATCTGTTGAAATTACTTCAATGCTCAACTTAATTTTTATAGTAAAATTACTTTGATTTACAAAAAAAATGTAAGATTTTTTCTTCTTTAATTCTATTCATGAATTTGGTATAAATTAAAATTACAAATATGAGAAAGCAATTTAAAATAACATTTAAAAGTATAATTCAGAGAAATAAATTATACCTTTGCTTTGAGTATACAAAATCATACATTTGACTAATTTTAAAAAGATAGATGTTTTTGAAATCCAAAAATAAGTAAATAGATTTATATACATTAGCATGAAGAATATTTTAAGATCTAGAGACACACATAAAATCCCTACAAATATAGTAAAGATATTTTTTTTTTTTACAAAATTAATGCAAAGAAAATATGATTTACATCAATTACATACAAATATAAGAATGATATCCATGTCTTAACAACTCTGCAGTAGTGGTGGCCGTTCGTAGCTTTTCACCATATCGATATCTCCTCCTTTACAGTGAATAGCTAAATTTATTTACATCAAATTCTAAAGAAAGAAATAAAAAAGAGAAAAAAAACCCTGCAATATTACACATTAGTTACAGATTATTCCAATAAAAAAGAAAGCAAAAAAAGAATATTAGAAAATTAACCATTTTTATTAATATTAGAAATTGTTTAATTTATTTTTTGCAAATTCTTTCACAAATAAATAATACGGAGTCACAGAGGCTAATAACACAGGCTTTGTTTATTGATTAAGTAAAAAAACTATATTAGCATTCGCTGAAGATTAGGAGGAGTTTTCGATTATAGTGAAATTAAATACATACAACAGATACCACTGCAGAGTTGCAAGACAAGGACAATCAAATAACAAAGCCTGTGTATTATGTAACTCTTATTTATAAAAACATAACAATACTCAATTTTATGTTTTTTTTTTAAATTTTAAATCAAAAGAAAACAATTTTATTTACTTTCTAGGAATAATGGAATAATCTGAATTGAATATATTGTGATCCATATTAATCATTTCTTCTACAGAAGTGATTGAATTGAAAGGTGGATGAAAATATTCAACCCCTTTTCCAGATCTTAAAATCACAAATTATGTTGTCCTTTATGAATTTATGGGAAGGAAATCCCATTATCTTCATAGAAAATAGAATTCTTATTTCACAATCTGCCAAAATTGTGAACAAACAGACCTGTAAAACCATGGTGCCAAGAAGACCTTTGTTTATCTAGCATTAAATGCTATGAAAGAGTATGTCATCATCAGGAAGTTCATTACATTCTCAAACTTGCAGAATAAATGTACAAGAGCCCAGTAAAATATGTCTAATAAAAACAAATACTTCTGTAATCTTCAATCTTACAGAATAATTTATATACTTCATACAAATTGTCAAACAAGCTTTCTTATATTCTTAACAAAATATAAAATATATCTCTTACAAAATGATTGCATATGATATTTAATTCGTATTAAGTCAGTTTTCATAATTTGAAATATATTTTTAGCTAAAATATCAAAACATAACACATAAATCTTAAAAAAAAAAAAAAAGCAAAAAGCAAAAAAACATAATCTCATGGTTATACTGTTTAAATAAATTACATTGGATCTTAGTGAAATACGAAATAGGCAGATCAATCTAAACTTATTTTACCATAGCGATTTATGAGTGCTAAAATTAAAATTACATATTATAATATCATACCTTTATTTTTTATTTACGGTTAATTTGAAATTATTATGATAAAATTGCTAGAACTATAAGTTAAATTGCTAACAATGAATTTTGGACATTTCTTTTTTTCCTAAAGAATTTTACCTATCTTGTAATCAAAGAATAGAATGGAAATGAATAAAATTGCAAAATGGTAATATCATTTCATTGAAATCTTGTTTTCCTGTATTATGAGGTGCAACACAATATTTCTGAAGATATAAGAATTGTGATTTCTACGTTTTGAAATATATTATTTAAACTGGAATTTATTAGTCCTCGATATCCTTTAATGATTTATAATTCAAAATCTATAAAAAAAATAGGTTGAAAACAATGGAATGCCGTTAATAAGCAAACATGCATCTTCAGACAAGCGTATTCAAACAAATGATAAATATATTTTTTATAATTATTATAACACATGCAGAATAAATTTAAAAAAAAAAAAAAAATTATTTGGACACAACTTTAAAATTACAATACAAATTATAAGACTTTGGAAGAAATTATAACAGAAAATTCATAATGCTTTGCAAAACAAAGAAATATCAGAATATATTGTCCACACTAGATTCAACAGAAAATAGAATTTCCAGAAACTTAAATTGTAAGAACAAATATTAACTGAAAATAAAAATGGTCCTTTTAATGACGACGTAAAACAGAATCAAATTAGTCGATGTTTATAATATCTGGAGATCCTTCCTCCTCAACTGGGGGAACGTAGGTTTCCTCAGGTATAAGAGAAAATAAATCAAAATTATTAAGATTTCTGTTCGAGTTTTGAGAAACTTGTAGAATTTCTGAAGGTTCTGGGAATGCATTAGTAGTGGGTGGACAGAATGTTTTTGTTGATGTAAGGGATGATAGACTATCATAATTTGATGTTGTTGAACCACCAAGAATTGATGTTCCACTAAGAATGCAATCTACATCAGAAGTATCTATATCAAGAGAAGGTGGTAAAGGGAGAAGTGACGCTTTATCTGGTATACGAGCAATGATTTTAGAAATTGTGTCCGATTTAGATGAACATGGTGCAAATGGATCATAAGATTTTATGCCTGTATCTTCAGAATTTTGAGATGCCTCTGGTGATTCTAGAAGTACTGGAGACATATCAGAAGATCTAATTAATTTCTTTTTAGGAGGTAGTATGGGCCAAGAATCTTCTGTGTCGCTATCAGAATCCAAACTTATTAGTTCAATAGGTTTCTTTGGTTTTGAAACCTCCACCTTTGGAATAACTTTAGGAGGAACATCACATAATGCATCATTAAATTCAGGCTTCTTTATTGGCATTACTGGAGTCCAAGATCCATCTTCATGAAACTGAACTTCCATACAACCATCTGGGGCCTTAATTGTAATATCTAAAAATAAACCATCAATAGCTAGATTTTTGAAATATGCTGGTTTATCACATACAGGACAAATCCACTTAGGTTTCTTTTCATTCATCTGTAAATACAAAGTAGCATCAAAACATTGCAAATGTGTACAAGTCAATGCACGACATGGCAGTTTCATTTTTATTTTGCCAAGGGGGCACAACAAAGAGCCTCTTAAACTCATGGTTGCTATTTCAGAGTCACGGTCTTGACACAATTTTTCCTTAATCATTGCTGTCGTATGATCTGGATTTCGTACTCCAATTCCTTTCAGTCTTCTAATCAGTTGAGTAGAAGTTAACTTACGTACTAAGAACACACCTAAAACATATGGCTTCCCAGTACTTGATGCCCATGAAATAGAAACTTCATTTGCTTCAGTTGCTGTTTTCTTTACAAGATGAGATACATCGATGGGGTTTCTTGGACGCTTTGGTTCGGCTCCAGGCTTGTTTGTTGGAATAGGATTTGGCAGATTGCAAACTTTTTGATTAATTTTTAAGCAAATGCTTGAAGGAATTTCATCATCCTGGTCACAACTTGTGTCAAATGCGCAAATTCGCACTTGCACATATACATCTAAATTCTGTTGGAATTCCAGAACTTGTTGAGGAGTAAAACAAAACAAAAATTCTCTTTCTTGAAAACGTTCATTTGGTAAAGTAATAAGACTAGTTGGCTTCAGCAGCTCAGCTAACACATCATAAAATGGTAATTCCTTGAATTTCACATCAGGGTTTACAGGATACTGAGATAGAGTATTAAGATGAGGTGGCATCCCCAGCATGTGCTTATTCATAACTGAGGCAAAACTCGATATCCCAGATCCTCCAATGGGTCCCTGATGAGTGGAATGCCCACCAAAATTCATAGAATCCCCTAAAGCAGACATAGGATACATATCATGAGTATCCGAATGTCCGCGGGATTGATTAAATCTATTGTTATGTAATTCTCTTATTTTTAAATCAATTGGTTGTGAATGCAGTTTAATTAACTCCATAGCACGATTCTGCAAATCATGCTTCTTGCCAGCTTTGTTTCGTCCAGCATAAGAAAGCAATGTCTGTAAGTCACTTACCCTGAATGATCGGATCATTTTCGATAGTTCACTATCCGAAGACATGATTGCAGAACGGCAAGAATTCAGTAGATGACACAAAATACAATTACTTACCAATAATCAAATAATTTCGTTATTTCTGAATTCATGTAAATATTTTTCAATAGAGCACAACAAACTAAACAGAATTAAATGAAAGGCATCTTTGTTGCCAGATTCACAAAATACATAAAAATTTTGTTTTTGATGAACTTTTTTTTTTAAAAAAGGAGCCTGTTTGGAGTAAAGAACACAAAGAAAACTGCAAAGGATAAAACATTTTCCAATTCTTAATCATATACAATTATTTGAATTCACAGATAACAATCTTTTGACTGGAAATCGAATATTTCCAATACAAACCATTTGAATTTTACCAACACCAGATGGCTCTTAAAGTTAATCTAAAATATTTAAACGGGTCAGTTATTACCAGTTTTTTCCGGTTTAAACCGGTTACACTGGTTTTTAATTTAATATGACGTCATTTTCTGACAAAAAAATTTTTGTGCTCTGAGAAATTTATTTCAAAATTTTTTAAAAAATAAATTTGATTCTTCAATTGTTGCGATTGATTTTTTAATTGTCAGTTTTGAATTTCATTTGAAATTTCAAACTTGTTACCAAATAATTTTATAATGTCATTTGAAATATTTGTTTTTTGTTATTTTGTTTATTTGTTGTTATTTTGTTTATGATAAAAAGCATATGTTAATTGTAAAGTTGGATTATTTTCATTAATCTAATGTTTTTTAATTGTTTTATCTACGGACGAAATTTAGTCCTTTTTAGACACGAGAACGAACGAATGGGCAGTGAAACTCCCACACACTCGCACAAATAAAAAAAATGATCAAAAGATCTTTAAAAATGTTTGAAGTAATACAAATCTGAAAAAGTTTTTTATAATACTTTATTTTGAATTAAAATAAAAGAAGGTAAAATATATTATTCATTTTCTGTTTGTTTGATATTATTCGAAATAAAAAAAAATAATAATAATCGGCTGGGTCCATATGAAGGTTACCCATAATTTTTTAATTTATTGTAAGAACAAAACGTATAAAGGCAATCTTAAAAAATGAAAAAAAGTATTAAAATCCAATAACATTGTCTTTGCTTTTGCTTTGACCAAATGATCATTTGAAACAATTTTTACATTATATAATTATATAATTATTAGCACGTCAAAGAAATTTAAATAAACATTATGTATAAAAAAACTCATGAAAAAAATTAAATAAATCGATAAGAAGAGTACGCAACGTTGAAAGTGATCTAAGACACGAAAAAAAAATGATTGAGGAAACCAAACACTCAATTCTCGAAATCAATACTCATAATTTTTTGAGTAAAAAAAAAGATTTCTGTCAGGTATGTATCATATTTCATTTTAGGTATCATCATTTAGAGAAAGAGCGACTTTCCATGTGTATTTCAATGTAACCTCTCTAGTTTCAATGTAACTTTAAATTTTCAACTTTCGATGTAACTCCTCTAGTCTCTTCCCTTTAATAAATCGGCATGGACGGAAAAATTGCCCTACCGACTGCATCTTTTTTTCATCTGTGGCAATGATGTTATTCTGGTGTAAGGTCTAGATCAGAGGTGGCCAACCCTCGGCCTTTCTTGAATATTTTTCTGGCCCATGAGATTTATCACACTTTTACAAAATGAATTTTATAATGGCCAAAGTAGTGAAAACCAATGTATTAAAAAAATTTGTTATGTGTTGTGCATCCATATATTCAAAATTAACTGTCGAAATTATGAGAAAAAGTTAAAATTGATTTTTAAAATAATATTTTTACCAATATTTGCAACATCAATTATGATGTGCAAATACCCAAATTGAGATCGATTTCGAAAGCTAAGTGAAAGAATGGAGAAACAAATATTGCACTAGTAAAATAAATATGTTTTAATGCTTTCATTTTTTTATTTCGTTTATATTTATATAATTTTTATATTTCATTGTTAGAGTTTTATTTTTTTTTTTCACAATGTTTGTTTAGTATCGTTATTATTATTATATTATCTATGTTTATATGTAAGAATAGTTAGAATAGTAAATACAATAATATAACTCATTATGTTTCAATTTTTCACTCCAAAAAATGTCTATAGCGGGTCTAAATCTAATATGGGTATATATAATTTTATATGTGGCCCGCGGAGTTATGATGTATTTCCAATGTGGCCCGCAAGATCATTTGGGTTGGCCACCCCTGGTCTAGATTCAGATAGTGGAGATTGCCAGAGCACACGAGCCCCGCTGCCTCCTTTCCAATCAGGATAGTATTATAAGGCAGTTAACTATGAAAGTTACTTCCCTAAAGTGTGTTTAATGTATGATAAAGAAAAGAATGGTATGAAACTGCTATAAAAGTATTGTAATTTTATGAGAGAGAAATATTTGAAGGTTGAAATTTTCTTCACCTTCAAATTTAAATTACAATTTTACGCAGTCTTTTAATTTGTATATTAAGTACAAAGTGTTCATTTCTTGTACAAGATTATTGTCATGGGAATTAAGAGTATTAAAAACTTTTTCAAAGAGCTTATTTGTGAAAATCTTTAAGTGGAGAAATTTGAATTGTATTTTGAATTTCTGAATTACGAAAGCCCAATTTTGAGTCAGTAATTTGCCTAATAATGATGTTTTGCACAGTTATGAGAATTGTACACACACACATACATATATATATATATATCTAATATATAAAATTCTCGTGTCCCAGTGTTTGTTGCCAAACTCCTCCGAAACGGCTTGACCGATTCTTATGAAAATTTTTGTGCATATTTGATAGGTCTGCGAATCGGTCGTAATCTATTTTTAAACCCCTAAGTGATAAGGGTGGTTGACCTAAATATTTTTTAAAAATTTCTTTCGTAAAACAATGTAGTGTTTTTTTTTAATTTCTTAGTCTTGACATTACAGCACGTGTGCTTAAACAAAAATTAAAGTCTTTAATCGGCTTCATTTTTTTTTACTTTTTATTTAATTAAGGGATCTTATATAAATCAACACGTGTTGTGAACTCGCGCCAACAACGGCCGTTGCTTTACCTGTATAGATTATACGCAACGTTTTTGTGGGAATAGTTTTTTAATTTAAAAGAGAAATATTTACATGTTAAATAAATATACGTGTTTTATCATTGTTAAAGGTAAGTCAAATAATAAGAGAACGAATACTGTTAATTTGCACGTGTAGCGTGCTAATGTCTTAAGTTAATGTTTTGTTAAGTTATATTCTTTGCTCGTGTAGCATTAAATTATAATTGCACATGTAGCATTAAATTATATTTGCACATGTAGCATTAAATTATATTTGCACATGTAGCATTAAATTATATTTGCACATGTAGCATTAAATTATATTTGCACGTGTAGCATTAAATTATATTTACACGTGTAGCGTGTGTTAATGTTTAGTTAAGTAAAATTGGCAACTTTATTATTGTTCTAAGAAAAATAAAGATGGCTGTTATTGCGTTTTAACTTACAGCTGTAATTATGTTGTAATTTTCTTTATTGTGGCGAATCTGGTATTCCAGTAAAATAAGTATTATTTGCAATTCGACAGCATAAGATTATCGAAAGCAAAAAACTTATAACGACAAACTATTTGGCGGCAGGTGATTTCAGGTGATTTCAGGTAAACACTTCCTGCCATTCCATGTTCAACGTACGCTGATGAGATCAACGCTTGCTTAAAATCATCGTCACTGTGGCGTAATGTTGAAAAATGGCAACTAAAAGTAAACATGCGTGTTCAAATGCTTCAAGATCCTTCCGCTGAAACATTCTCAAAGCAACTGTTAGATGATGGCGATGGAAAAATTGCTGTACATGAAAATACTGGATGCATAAAATTTCCGACAGATTTCTGCACAATCATCGACTCGCCAAATAATCTCATCGACCACATATTTCCCGATGTATGCACACACAATTCAAAAATCTTGATTGGTTGTCAGAAAGAGCAATTTTTGCAACAAAAAATGCGGACGTCAATGGTTTAAATTCCAAGATACAACAGTTGTTGCTAGAGAACTTGGTGTCATACAAATCTATCGATAGAGTTTGCGATGCCAATGAAGCTGTAAATTATCCAATTGAGTTTTTGAATTCATTGGATTTGCCAGGCATGCCACCGCATCATTTACAATTAAAGGTTGGATATACGGTTATTTTGATTCGTAATTTGAACCCACCAAGGATGTGCAATGGAACCCGATTAGTCATTAAAAAATTAATGAAAACGTTATCGAAGCCAGCATTTTGAATGGCAAGCACCGAGGCGAAAATATATTGCTGCCACGAATCCTTATGATTCCCACAGATGTGCCAATTGAATTCAAACGTATTCAATTTCCAATTAGATTGGCATTCGCAATGACAGTCAATAAGTCGCAAGGCCAAACGATGTCTGTTTGTGGCTTAGATTTGGGAACACCGTGTTTTTCCCACGGACAACTATACATGGCATGTTCGCGTGTGGGTAAAACCATCCAGTTTGTTTGTGTTGGCTAAAGACGGACTAACCAAAAATATCGTACACTCCATTGCACTTAGAGATTGATGTTGATTATTTTTTAATTGCCGTAATTAGTAGTAAATATGTAAATAACTATTTTTGATGCATATACAGCTATTATATAATGTAATTTAAAATATATTTATGAATTTAATAAAATATACAGGATGAAATAAATAAATGGTTAGTGTATTTTCATTTTATACGCCGTCATTGTCTGCAACGTTCCATTCCTCTTCCAATCATAACCACATTTCCACACACACTTATAGTAAGTTATTTTTTTTTTTTATTTAACTAAAAACATATTTTATAGAAATAATGTATATGGCAAAACAACGTTTGCCGGGTCAACTAGTAATATATAAAATTCTTGTATCACAGTGTTTGTTGCCAAACTCTTCCGAAACGGCTTGTCCAATTCTTATGAAAATTTTTTTGCATATTTGGTAGGTCTTAAATCAGTCGTAAACTATTTTTTAAACCCCTAAGTGATAAAGGTGGCCCATCCCTAAATATTTTTAAATTTTTTTGGCAAAAATGTAGTGTTAACAATGTAATCGGTAACAATGTAGTGTTTTTTTTTTTAATTTTTTAGTCATGACATTACAGCACGTGTGTTTAAACAAAAATTAAAGTCTTTAGTCGGCTTGATTACAAAATTACATATATTTGGCCCCACACGTTGCTGGATGTATTCGGTTGAGTGGCAAAAGCGAGGATTACCCCATGCTCAAATTTTGATTTGGTTCATCGACAAAATACTTCCTGAAGACATCGGTAGTTTAATTTCTGCAGAAATTACAATAATTGATAAATAATACTAATTAATAAATAATTGATAATACAATAATTGATTTCTGCAGAAATTACAATAAAACAATAATTGATCAGTAGATCAATTATTGTTTGATATTGTCACTACAAACATGATTCATGGTCCATGCGGCCATATGAATCGTTCATCACCTTGCATGGTAGATGGAAAATGTATAAAAAGCGTTTTCCTAAAGATTTCACCAACGATACGGTCACGTCGAAGGGTATCCAATATATCGTCGAAGAAGTACCGATAATGGCGGGCAATCATTTACTAAAACTATCTGTAACGTAGACATTGAGATTGACAATCGTTGAGTTGTACCATATTCACATCCGATGAGCAAAAACGTTCAATGCTCATATTAATGTTGAGTTCTGCAGTTCGTTAAAGAGCATCAAATATATTTGCAAGTATGTGAATAAAGGAAGTGATATGGCTGTATTTAGAATTAAAAAATACCAATGTGAATGCTCTTCTATTGAATGACAACGATGAAATAATGAACTACCAAATTGGCCGGTACATCAGCTCCAATGAAGCTGTCTGGCGTATCTTCATTTTCCCAATTCATGAACGGGATTTAGCAGTTACAGTTTAGCTGTCTATCTTGAAAACGGCCAGCGCATATTTTTCACTAATGAGACAGCGCTTAATCGTGTTATAAATCCCCCAAAACTACACTCCCGAATTTTTGAATTGTGTAATCGTGCGGATTCTTTTGGTGCCTTCGCACAAACACTACTCTATTCAGAAGTACCATGCTATTTTACGTGGACTCAATCAAAAAAATGGATGCCCCACAAGCAAGGCACACCAGTTGATGCATGTCCCGGTTTATTCAAATCAAACAATTTGGGTCATGTATATACAGTGACCGACTGAGTGCTTTTTATCTGCGACTGTTATTGATTAATGTCACCGGCCCATTGTCATTTCAAGATATACGTAAAGTAAATGGACAACAGTATCCAACGTATAAAGATGCATGCCTTGCGTAGGCTTGCTAGAAGACGACAATCATTGGGACAGTATGCTTACTGAAGCAGCATTAAGCTGTACAGGAACACAAATTCGTCCACTATTTGCTATAGTGTTGACTACATGTTTCCCGGCTCGAGCACAAACGTTGTGGGATAATCACAAAGATTCAATGACTGAAGATATATTGCATCGACATCATACAAGGTGCAACGATCTAACGATATCATTCAGCGACGCAATGTACAATGAAGCATTGATTGCTATCGAGGATCTTTTGCATTGTCATTGCCAATTTACAAATCAGTCATTTTGGTATGAGTTCACCAAATCGAAGTGCATCTGATTTAATCAACACTGATATGAGTCGTGAACTGCAGTACAATACTGTAGAAATGGCAGCGTTTGTTACTCGCAATGTTCCACTACTGACTGATGAACAAAAAACCATATACGACCGTATTATGCTGGCAGCTTCAGCAGGACAAGGGGGATTCTTTTTTTTTTTTTTGTATGCACCAGGTGGAACTGGCAAAACATTTATCATTTCTCTACTTCTTGCCGAGATACGATCAAAAAAATGGCATCGCATTGACCGTTGCATCATCTGGGATTGCAGGTACTTTATTAGATGGAGGCTGCCACTGAATTTAAGCTGCCACTGAATATTCAAAATAACCCAGATGCAGTGTGCAATATAAAAAGAAACAATCATCTATGGCCACAGTGTTGAAACAATGTAAAATTATCATCTGGGATGAATGTACTATGGCCCACAAACATTCGCTTGAGGCATTGAATAGGACATTGAAGGATATAAAAACGACAAGCTATTGGCAGCACTTTCTGCTACTCCTTTCAGGTGATTTCAGGCAAACACTTCCTGTCATTCCACGTTCAACGTACGCTGATGAGATCAACGCTTGCTTAAAATCATCGTCACTGAGGCGTAATGTTGAAAAATTACATCTAAAAGTAAACTTGCGCTTTCAAATGCTTCAAGATCCATCCGCAGAAACATTCTCAAAACAACTGTTAGATATTGGCGATGGAAAAGTTGATGTACATGAAAATAATGGATGCATAAAATTGCCGACAGATTTCTGCACAATCATCGACTCGCAAAATAATCTCGTCGACCACATATTTCCCAATGTATGCAAACAATTCAAAAATCTTGATTGGTTCGCAGAAAGAGAAATTTTGGCATCAAAAAATGTGTACGTGAATAGTTTAAATTCCGAGATACAACAATTGTTGCCAGGGGACTTGGTGTCATACAAATCTATCGATACAGGTTGCGATACTAATGAAGCTGTAAATTATCCAATTGAGTTTTTGAATTCATTGGATTTGCCAGGCATGCCACCGCATCATTTACAATTAAAGGTTGGATCTCCGGTTATTTTGATTCGTAATTTGAACCCACCACGGCTGTGCAATGGAACACGATTAGTCATTAAAAAATTAATGAAAAACGTTATCGCCGGCAGCATTTTGAATGACAAGTACCGAGGCGAAAATATGTTGCTGCCACGAATCCCTATGATTCCCACAGATGTGCCAATTGAATTCAAACGTATTCAATTTCCAATTAGATTGGCATTCGCAATGACAATCAATAAGTCATAAGGCCAAACGATGTCTGTTTGTGGCTTAGATTTGGGCACACCATGTTTTTCCCACGGACAACTAACTATACATGGCATGTTCGCGTGTGGGTAAACAATCCAGTTTGTTTGTGTTGGCTAAAGACGGACTAACCAAAAAATATTGTACACTCCATTGCACTTAGACACTGATGTTGATTATTTTTTAATTGCCATAATTAGTAGTAAATATGTAAATAACTAATTTTTGATGTATATACAGCTATTATATAATGCAATTTAAAATATATTTGTTAATTTAATAAAATATAAAGGATGAAATAAATAAATGGTTAGTGTATTATCATTTTATACGCCGTCATTGTCTGCAACGTTCCATTCCTCTTCCAATCATAATCACATTTCCACACACTTATAGTAAGTTAGTTATTTTTTTTATTTAACTAAAAAAATATTTTATATATAAATAATGTATATGGCAAAACAGCGTTTGCCGGGTCATACTAAATTATAAGTTACAGAGCAGGGGTGGTCAATCCAAATGATCTCGCGGGCTATTTTGGAAATGCATCATAACTCCGCGGGCAGCATATAAAATTATGTATTCCCATAGTAGATTTAGACCCACTATAGACATTTTTAGATTCATTTTACAACCCTTTATATTAGATGTTCCAAGATGCGTGCTCATGTGTTCGCAGAATATAATTTAATTATTCTGTAAACTCATAAATAAAACAGGCAATATCTGTCAGATATTGGTCATTGGCTTTCACTATTTTGACCATTATGAAATAAATGTATTTTGATATAGAAGTAAGAGCATGTTGTGACTAAAAGGAAATGTCAGATAGAGTTTATGGTAACAGTTTAAGGTACTGGATTCGTTTAGAGAAAGAATGGTCAAGAACCACAATTGTCAACGAAAATCGACCTTTAAAGTGAGGTCCTCGACGAGGTCTACAACTTCTCGGCTCTTTCGTGATGTTCATGCTGATATTGAAATTCAAGTTTCCGTTTGAATATTTTAAATATTAAGTTTTTATTTCGTTCGTTACAATTTCGTACAAATATAGATTCTCTATCTACAAGCTTGAGAGTAACACTAGGCACATTAACATTCACTGTCAGCCGTCCAAAAAGTGGCTCCGTTGTTAGTGATTGTTTGATCCTCACCAACGGAGGGGCTTGCACACTAACACAGAAAATTGATTCAATTTGGCAGGGCAGTCGCCTACCTGAGGCTTCCAAGTTATCGATCAATACATTTGGTACATTTGGTTTACAGCGTTTGGAACATGCATAAACAAAAATCCCTTTTTTGACAGGGGGCTTGTTAACTTTTGTTTGTAATCCGATAAATGAAATAAAAAAAAAACAAATAAATGTAAATAAAATAATGCATTGATTTAACTAAAAGTATTTTTCTCTTCGGCGATGAGAAATTACTGCGATGATGAAAGTTTGTTTTTTTGAACACACACAAATAAAAATAGTGATGTAACGTTTAACAAGTACTCGAAATATTTCACACATACAAAAAAAAAGAGAGCAGCATTCATTCTGTAAGAACAAAGTAAAAAATGACGATATGTCTTAAAAAAGAATGATAGGCCGGACCGATCGTCATAAAAATAAGGCTACCATAATAAACTAGCTACTGAGAAATTGACTAAGTTAAATTAGTTATCGCCGTTGAGAGAACTGAATTTTGAGCCAAAACAGAAATTTGATGCAAAACTTGAACCCGTAAAGTCACTATGGGAGAATCCCCAAAACAAAGAGGAAGATAACCCAGGAGAATTTCGGCGTAATAGTGCTATGATGTCAATGTACCTAGATCAAAGACGTGAAATAGCATTCTGGTATTAGCTGTGCACAATCTCCACAAACTGTGTTACTTCTTGGCTATAATGCTTCATGGGCATTATCTTCATGGCTTCATGGGCATTCTGGCGATAAAAGAAATATCTTCTCTTTTTCCACATTAACTTATGTCCAGATTTACTTCTTTTTTGTGTATCGAGATTTATCGGGGAGCCTGATGACCGAGTGACTAGCGCACTGGGCGCTCCGTACTACAGGTTTCGGGTTCGAGTCTGGTGGTACCATAAATGTTTGTTAGGGTTTGGAATCCCACTTAAGCTGTAATTCCCGGTCTAATATGATTGGGGCCTGATGGCCGAGTGGCTAGCGTTCTAGCTCTTGGTACCACAGATATCGGGTTCGAACCTGGTGGTGCCATGGATGTTTGTAGTGGTTTGGTCCTATATCCCGGCCTCATATGACAGTAGAGCGTCACAGAGCCCAATCAGACTTCTTCTCACCCACATCATTCCCAAACTGTAAAGGGACAATTCAGCTCTAGGCACAATGATGTGATGTGGTGTAGTAATAGTGGTCTAATATGATCGTAGAGAGTTACGGGGTAGTGTTACTCGCGTCCATAGCATATCTTCAATCTGCAAGTGCTCCCTGGGAGGTACTAAATGAGTAACGTCGGTTCAGCCCTTGTATATGGCATTAAAAGATAACTGTCTAGTATTTGCCTGTTGCATTAAAAAAAAGATTTATAGAAACGTTACTCTGGTTCATCCAGTAAACATTTACATCCATGTAACCCATCATTACACCAATAAAATCTTTAACAACGTGCTCGCAGCAGAAGGATTCCGTGTATGTATCCAACATTATTTAATCAGTGAAAATGATTCTGGTATGAACGCGAGTATCGCCAGAGTTTATAAGATCTGTGGCATTCCGGGCAAGAGTAAGAGCTTTTGTTTTTTTATTATTTCTAATATGTTTCTATGCTCTTGAAGTGTGGTGTTATTTCTATGCCCTCTAGCATGCTTTCACAGAAAAGTTCAGATTCAGCAGACATTTTAAGATGATTTTGTTTCGCTGGTTCGACTTGAAGGACATTTTGCCCTGCCTCGAGAAGTTTAAATGTTCCACCACATTCGTAAGTACTCAAATAATATCTCACAGTTATTCCTCATTTAACATTTGCGGTAAAGGGCCTGAATGGCCGAGTGGCTAGCGCTCTGGCGCTCGGTACCACAGGTTTCGGGTTTGAATACCGGCGATGCCATGGATGTTTGTAGTGGTTCGAATCCACTTTAAACCGTAGGTCCCGGTCTAATAAGATCGTAGAGCGTTGCAGGGGCATTGTTACTCCCCGTCCGTGGCTTATCTTCAAGCTACACGCGCCCCCTGAGTAATGCAAAGTGAGTAACGTCTGTGCAGTGCTTGCCTTAAGGCATCCAAGACCAAGCTGTCTAAGTGTTTGCCAACTGCATTAGAAAGAAAAAAACATTTGCGGTAAAAAAGAAACTCCGCAAAGGTATCGTTAAAAACTCCAATCAAGATTTTAACTTTCAAACTTTATTGCTTGAAATCTGTATTTATAAAAATCGATGTTTGCATGTACGGTACTTCAATGTAACTTATAAACTGTAACAATTTGTGTTCGAATTTTTTTCTTCCTGAAGTTATAGTTCCTTCACCTGGTATCTAGCAAAAAAAAAAAAAAAAAAATAAGAATAAATTCTAATTAGTTTGTTTTTCAATTAAACAAAACCTTTCAATTAAGCATTTTCTGAGTCATTCGTCTGTTAGGTGACATCCGATTGATTTAGAATTATTTTTAATTTAAAGTTAATCTTCCAAAAATTAAAGTTTATTTCAAAGACTCAATTTTTTGAAGTTTATGCGGTTGCTTTCTTTAAAATTTTTTTCAAATATTCTATTATATAGGCTTATTTATATTTTATTTTCAAATTGCTTTTATTTTCAAGTAGTTATTCCCAACAATTTTTTTATTTACAATTTGACAAACATTAAATTATTAATCGTTTAGTGTTTTGCTTCTACGATTGAAATTACCATATGATTCCTTTCAACTTTTTACCCATTTTGTTTACCTAATAAAATGTACAAAAACTGCATTGGCTTCTACAGGAAATATAGAAAAATCTGTAAAGAGATATAAAAATGAATTAACTTATATATATCAGCTAATAGTAGAGTTGACATAATTTACATATGAATAAGGAGGGAAAAAAACATTATCCATCGAAGAAAGTACAACCTGCTTATTAGAAATTCGATATGAGATACTGTATCATAATCTAAATCGAATCTATTAGATTTTAGAAACAGAAGTTGCAATGAATAAATTCTATAAAAACCCATTAAGCATTGGTAATTAATAGTGATTTTCTGTTAATGGCAATTAAAGGAAATTACTATTCTTCTTCAACCTGTAAGCACAGGACACTAACAATTTTTTTTATGAGTTGTTTTATTGGAAGTCTTCTATTTGGCATAGTGTGTAACAAATAGCCTACCAACAGTAGAGGGGCAAACAATTTCTTCTAGGAGGAATTTTATAGATAAAAGAATTGCATTTATATATCATAAACGAAAAACCCGGAAAAATCTCACGAAATGTCACAATTGTTGGAAGTGTCACAGCGTTTTCGTTTCTGAAAGCATTGACAGTAATACAATTCATGAGTAGATTTAAACCTTCACCCATACTAACATGCACGCTTTACTACTTGGGTATACGAGTTGAAAATATGTTTAAATTAATTCTCGGATGTGTCAAACTCAGGTACTAATATCATAAACAATTATACTTATCAAACGAAGTATTTAAAGAACACTGGACTCTAACAATTTTTTATAAGTTGTTATATTGGATGTCTCCTATTTCGCCTTTATCCTATCGCCTGTCTTATTTATGTTTGCTATGTAGAATTATTATTATATAATTTTTTGGATTGCGTCTTAGTTGTTGGGTTTCATGGAAATGGGATTTTCTTCTTTATTTATTTTTCTTTATTCAGTATACAATTTTGCAAGTAAAGATATTACATATATAAATATAATTCATTTTCCACTTATAATTATGGAAAATATTTATCATACATTTTTAAATATTTGATTTATGATTTTGATATTTTCTTAAATATGTGATTAATAATTCAGTTTTATGGGATTACGTTATCAAAAATAACTCATGAGATCTTTTCAAATTTTGAATTTTAAATGCTAATTTTATGAATTTAAATGTTATTTTCTTAGAATTATAATTTTTATCCTTTATTGAATATATATGTCTCATTTATATTTGTTATTTCGAAATCTTATTATTTTCTATATTTAGCTCTTCTATCCTGCTTCTGTTTGAACGTAATTTTAATGTATCTTTAATGTTGTTTTTCTTTTCCGCATAATTCTTTTGATTACCATTCTATTAAACTTTTATTGATCCAGCATATTTAATCTTTTAGTTTAATTGTGCCTCCCTTAATTTATATTTTGTCAAATCATTCGAATTTAATAAGATTCTATTTATTATTGAGCTTGTTGACAGCTCCTTTGGGGGTAATGAAAGTTATGTTAAATTATCCAATGTCTGTGTGGGCTATTACACATTGCAATATTTGCAGGTTTACTCATTTTCTTTTAAAGGAGAGTGGAGTTTTGAGTGCGCAAATTGAATTGTTTTAAAAGAATTCGTTGCAGATAAGAAAACGTTTGCACCCAATAACATTAAACCCTACTTGTTGTATACTTTGGTTTGGTTTGTCGCTCTCATTTTTTGCACACTTTAGGCTAATTAGATCCGGGACCTACAGTTTAACGTGGATTTCGAACTACTAACAACATACATGCCACCGCCAGGATTCGAACCTGAAGTCTATGGTTACCAAAGACCAGAGAGCTATCAAGTCGTGTTATAGTCATAGTGTACTAACGAGCAGGATGTCTCGGGTTCAACTATGCTGGGAGTTCAAGTTGTAATTATTGTTTCCAGAATCAAGGAGACTATGGTGACTCTATGCGTCTAGCATCAATAGTTAGTTTACTTGGTGTGAGATTTACTGGTTTCTTACTGGGGAATTTACCCCTTTTTTAGCTATTCAAATGTGAGGAATTTACCCTTAACAGTCCTCCTGCACGACATTGGCATCTCCCGTCTTTGGGCTGTTTGTTATATATAAAGTGGAACTCGAGGTCCGCTGTTGTTCAACAAAAATAGAAAGAAAAAAAAATCAAAATTTTGTTTTTGTTTTATAACTGTTCTGTTTCTCCCCTTAGTCAAAAAGAGTGGCATCGAAGCGGCATCCAACCAGAATCAAGGAGATTCTACGGCGATTGGGTCTCGCATAAATAGTTTGGCTATTTGGTGTAGCTTTCCTGGTTTCTCTTTTACTTAACTCAAATATGAAGAATTTATCACTAAAAGTTCTTCCGCGAGACATTGACATCTCCTGTCTTTGGACTGTTTGTTATATACATAAGTGGAACTCGAGGTCCGCTGTTGTTCAACAACAGCAGAAAAAAGAATCAGTTTTGTTTTTTATTTTATAACTGCTCTGATCAAAAGAGCAACATCCAAGGGGTAATCATCTCACCTTAGCATTATCCATGTAAAAAGAAATATGCAAAGACCTGTCTTTATGCGACTTAGGGGTCAAGGTCTTCATTTCATCCATCATTGAAGACGCACGTCGACAATGCATTAGCATCAGTGACTACGAACATAATTAAATATTCCTTGCAGGCAATAGGCAACTATGTGGATGGAGTCTGTGTGGCCAAGGACAATCGCATTGAATCTTTATTAAATATTCAAACAAAGCATTGACTTTCTTTCTGCATTGTGGTTAAATCTTTTTCATCTTTGTCTACAATAAAATTATTGTAATTAGTAATCCGGAAAATCATTTTGAATGATTGTGTAACTATATTAAAAATTAAGAAAACAATATATTAAAATTTTCTTTAGGTCTTTTTTAATATTTGATTATTAATTTCAAAATTACTCGGAGTTATTCTTGATGGAGTTTAAAATATGTCAAATCAATTTTTTTTTTATCAATTTAGAGATTCCGTTCCAATGTAAATTTTTAGGGGCGTTGGCATTGTTTTCAAAGTATGGTTATATTTTTCAGTCAGCTTTAATTGAATAATTAAAATTTTTATTCGTAAATTACACAGGTTTTATTTATTGTTAGATTCAATGCAAATGTTTATTATTGTGAGAAATAAAAAAATGTTTTTGGAGCCTTATATTCTCAACATTCTATGTCCTACATATGTAAAAAAATCTTGGGAAAAAAAAAAATTAGATAAAATATAAAAATTAATCAGGCATTCAGAAAAAGAGAGTATAATAGAGAAAATAAATAATATAATAATTATAATAGTAGAGAAAATAAGTATTATAATAAATATAATAATAGAGAAAATAAATTTTTATTATTTTCTTGAAGAAGAATGGACGAAATATAAACTCGATATTAACTGCAGTTGTGCAACATGGGGCATATTTTTTACTTTATAATTAAATACTTTATAATATACTAATGCAGTTGATTTTTGTTTTATTTTCTATAAAAAAAAAAAGGTATAATTTATTGCTTGAAAGCCCGTAATATCTCTGGATATTTTAATAAAATTAACAGAAATAACAAGCAAAAAACATAGTCGTTGTCGTGTGTACAAAACAAGTTTATTAAAAATGATGATATGAAACAGGAACATAAAAAAACAACTGAACATACGAATACAATTGAGTTATGTACAATATATATATACACATTGAGCCCATTACATTGAATAAACAAAAATAAATTGTGTTGAATTTTTTTTTTTGTATTATCTTGAAGTTATGTTAAGTGACTGACGAAAATAATTCAATTTTTTCTTCTGCGACTGTATAGTGTCGATAATGCATTCTTTGATTTTCAATTTCGGATGTTCTGAATCTCCGGCTGTCGAAGTTGAGGGCTGTTGTTTGCACATGTCGGTGCTTTCACAACCTTTATTACTCTTGCCTTTGCATTTCGGGTTCTCGGCGTCCTCTGCCTCGTAACTCGGTGGTGGTTCGTACCATACCTTCTTCTCGAAAAACTCAAAAGGCGCCGCACATGTGATGTAGCATATGGCAGCAAAGACTATCGTGATCACAACACAAGCTGTACCGTGCATGAGCTGAAAAAGGGAAGAGAAATGGTGCTTGTATAAATATAAAAAGCTCTATTTAAGAAATTACAGTGTAAATTTATATAAAACAACAATACATTTTTGACAGATTAAATCTCAAAGAGTCAACAATGATCTTATATAATAAATCCTTTCTAAAGCTATAATGGTTGACTCATACAAATTGATTAGCAATCAATATTAGTAAGTTTTTATCCTGTATAGGTTAGGGTTAAGAATAGCTCTACTGTAGTCCATGCACGTCGTACAAGGAAACTAAAATGGGTACTCAGTGCCCAGGGGTATAACCGGGTTTTGGTAAAGTCTGACTTCTCTCTTTGAGCCCCTATGTCCTTGTGCCGCAAGGTCAAGGAGGAAAAAAGAAGCTGCATTTTTATCCTTTATCATGACCACACGGGTTCATGGACTTGTTCTAGATGCTGCTGTCGACCAAGTGGGATAAAAAAGAACAAAACATAAAAGTTTTAAAATTTTTAAATAAATCTTCTAATAATGTTTCTTCTATAGAAATTTGTAATTTCGCAAGTCTCTATCTTGTGATTTAACAAATCTCTTTTCATGAGCATCCCCTACACAAGAATACAAAACATTTTTAAACTCACTTTACCACGATTATCATAGTATTTTAAAGGTATCTCGAGTATTATAATATTCTAAATCTCTCATAATATTTATTCAACAGAGCTGGCATTAAAAATAATAGCGATTTTGTTGATATCAGCATTATACATACAATACAAATAGATATTTTTAATAAAAGGAAAAGAATTCCATTTGAAATTCAATGAACATACACCTTAGAATTCCAATACCAGCATTAAAAACATCGTAATATCATGATCAATCATTTTCTTAGAATTAATTACATTTACAACAACCGTATTCTTAAAAAAACTATGCAAAAGAAAAGAAGAACTTATGAAAAAATTCTAATTAATCTCTCTTCAAAGCTTATGTATAATTTTTTTTTTTAATTTGTTATTTCCTAACTCCTCATATTTGCACAAAGACCTTTCCTCATGGTTTACAGTTTTCGTAAATACTCCATACTTAAAACATTTTTTTTCCACAGTTTTTCTAAGAAATATTGAATTCCATTATTAATTATATCATAACTCCCACGCTGTTGATTACTTGCTATAAAAATGTCCCACCAGAGAGTAATAAATTTTCACACTCTGGAAAAATCCCACACCAATTACTAGTCGTACTCAATCAGCCAATAATTATTTTTTTACAATTACATGTTATGGTTCATTCCAGAAGTAAACCAAACATATCCTCTATCCCTACTTGAAAATCATCAATCATCACGAAACGCCATTTATTAGTTTTATTCCCGCCGATTCTAAACGAAAACAATTTTGGTTCTTCTGAGTTGTATAAATATTTTGATAAATTTGTTTTGACTTGGAACCAGTCAGATTAAACGCAGTTTATAAATGATGATTGATGGTATGTATTTCTTATTAAAGCTATCTTTAAGATATTGCAATTTACTTTTATTAATTTTTATCCGACTTCTTGAACGATTTGTGTCTCATATAGGTTTATTTATTTTTGATGACTCTGCAGTTTTCTCCCTGTTTTCATACTTCGTACTTCTCTTGTTTCGTGTATATATGTATACAACTACGAAGTTCAAATGCAAATTTGATCTTACGTAAATATTTTGGGTTAAAATTGAATATGTTTAGTATTAACAAAAACCAATCAATGATTGTTTGTTGCATGAAATCCAATTCGGCATTAAAAAAAATGTTATTGTATTTATCAAGGATTATCATGAAAAAATTCTGTTAAAAATTAAAAAGTCAAATCGTTTAGAGCGAATAAAAATAGCATAGTCTCTTTGTCTTTATGTATCGAATTACTTTTCTCTGTGTATGAATTAATCGATAATACGATTTAAAATTGTACACAAATAAAGGTTGGTAAATCATTTAAAAATTCTATTGGTACTTACGTATTAACGGTATCTTGGCGACAGACTTGGCGGTTTAAGTGGCGCCAATCTTTATTATTTGGAATAAAAAAATATTTTGAAAGCGTTTTGATTTTTTTAAATGAAGTGTTTCATATATATTTTATTATTTGGAACAAAAATTTTAAGTGTAGATTGGCGCTAAATCTGTAGCTGCGGTTGGCGCGTGTGCTCTTTATTGGCGCAAACTGTCGCCAAGGTACAAAATTAATACGTAAGTACATTCTATTTAATAAAAATATAAATTGAGATGTTTTTTTCCAATTAAAAAAATGTTTCAATCCATATTTCTAAACTATTAAAAAAAGCTTGATTGTAACTACTTTTTAAGAAAAGTAATTGATTAGCCATAAACTGATTCTTAAAACTCTAAAAAAACTTTTAACATATTTATAAGTTTTCCAGTGAGATTCAAATGTTGATAGTCACCATTATCCATTATACGTAACAATTAGTCAATATTAATTCAGTTGTATATAAATTAGATGTTTAATTGAAAATTCAAGAGAAATCAGTTTATATGGTTAGAAGTTTAAAAGAGTATAATTTATAGAAGAAATGTATTTTAAATGTACTGAGAGACCAATTTTATAATTTTCTTTTTTTACAGCTGAAAGTTCAAAAATTACTTTCTTTTTTAATTCACTCTTTCTAATCAATATTTTTACCAATTTTATATAAAAATATTGTATTTTTTTAATTTTTATAGATAAAAGTTCATTAAAAATGGTCTCCCTCTTTGTTATAGCTATATTACTCATATTTTTTATTGTTTGGTATGCTTTTAATGCTGCAAAAAATTTAAATACCTGATCTAAGTGGCCCATGAACATATTTTCTCGAAGTTGACCTTCGTGAATGAAGAGAATAAGGGGATGGAGGACGTACACCAAGACAGCAATTCTGTCGCACGGAATGAGGAATTTAGATGACAAGATACTGTTGACGAATCCTGAAATATCGAAAATTTACCAAAAACAACAAAATTTTTATATTTTTACATAGTTAGATTGCTGGTTGTACATTTTATCAACGAAAGCAATGTATTCCTATGAATTATGATAAAAAATAACATAATAATTTACTGAATTTAAGTAATGTATTTCTAGGGAGTTTTTTTATTAATTTTTTTAAAAAAATAAACTCAAATAGAGTTGAATCATTAGAAAATTTATCGACTGCTGTAAGAGATAAAAATTTTATCATGAATTATTTATACAAAATTATTTGATTATTTAAGATGTATCATTAATTAATTCCATTCATTTCATTGTTTAGTTTAATTAAGATTAGTTTCTTCGTGAGTAATTTGAAATCTAATACATTGATTATTTTTTCATAAATTCAGTGATTAAATATTTTCATTTAACATACAATTTTTATCAAAATGGTAGTGCATTAAAAAATAATTAAATTTCTAAAACGTAAGAAAAATATAGCATACAAAATTTAATCTCCTGGGCCGATATATAGGTTACCCATAAAATTTAGATTTTAAAGTAAGGAAAAAAAAAACGTATAACAGTAATTTTTAAACAAACAAAGAAAAAATATCAATAAATCATAATCAAGCAAATCAATTGTTGAATTCAAGCAATTAATATGTTGATCAGTTATAATTAAAAAAAAACAGATTAAAATAAAAAATAAAAACGGTAGAGAACTATCCAAATGAATTTATAAAAAAAATACGTGAAAGAAATTTTTTAAAATAATTAAATTAAATAAAAACCCATGGAATTGAAAATAATTTTATAAAAAGGCAAGTGAAAGAAATTTATTAAAAAAGAACGAAAAAAATTTTTAATAAATAAAATATACCAATAAGAAACATTGAAAGTTAAACCAATAAGTTATCAAGGACTAACCAAAGACACGTAAAACCCCACTCCCCAAAACAATGGCCAAAATTTTATGCGTAATAAAACTATATGCTTATAACTTATAACACTAAAAAAAATTTCCATTATGTTATTAACTAACATTATTATGTAAGTATCTCATGTTAAAAGTTATATCCAACCAAATTCAAATGAAAAAAATTATTTTTCCTTAAATTACTTGTAATTACACTATTTATAAGCAGGTGGTATCCATAACTGTTTTATATAAATTCGGTATTTATTATTTTTTGAATCACAAAATAAATTCTCCACTCTTAAAAAAAGATTACTCAAGTCATATGAAAAGAAGGTAAAAAAAACTTTATTAAAAGTTAAAAATTTTTTAATTTAAAAATATCCATGGGATTATTAGATTTCAAATTATGATGCACAACAGTATGAAAATAATTTTTTTTACTAACGAAATACGGAATTTATAATAACGAAATGTCTTACCTCCGTAGCCATAAGTACAGGCAAAAATCATCCAACTGATGGTTAGGGCCCACACAATTCTGTGAACAGATGCATAAATTGCTGATAATGACATGTCCATGGCTTGACCATCGTGATATCCATACAATCCACACAACACTGTTAAGTTCAATACAATGGCACCCAAACCAGCCGAGGAGCACTGTAGTCTGCAAAAGAAAAGGAATTAGATTATATACATATATATGAAATTATTCAGAAAAAGTAATAGTATATTGTAAATGAATTTGCTTTCATACAGGAACAATTGTAATGCAATGTAAAAATATTTTTGTAATGTCATCGTAGATGATTGAATCCATTCTTTCAGGAAAGCGATTTTTTATTTTGTCTTACTGTAGAATATTTGCGAAGTAATATTATTAATTACAATAAAATAATAAAAGTGAATCTTTTATTTTAATTATTAAACTATTTTGCACTAAATAACTCATTAACACACTTTTTTTTTTTTGCAGTCTGAATAACTTTTAATTTAAGTATAACCTACACACAAGTGTCAATATCCCTGAAACATTAGCTGTTAATAGCAGAGATTGAATAAAATGAGTACCAACTATGTTAAATCGTTCAGCGGTTACAATGTTTTCCAAAAACTCTTACTCAAATGATCTTAATCGTCTTTCACTCCCCCACCCCCCTTCTTCTTGTCACCCTTTCACCCATCCCCTTCTTTCAAGCTCAGAGTTGTTGGCTGCTTGTTTTTGTGTCTTATAACGGGCTGTTCTTTCTTTAAATTCTATGATATTAAAATCAATCAAATATACGAAATTTAACAATTGGTATCGGTAAATTCTGAAAGTGTCTACAAATTCTATCTATTCTGAAATACAGATATAAAAGTAAGACAAACTCTAAGCTTGATAGTTTTTCTTTCTATGTCGATCACATGCATTGCATCTACTCATAGATGGTCAGGACGTTTCCAGTAAGGTGGTAATTCTCACTGTGGTGTACAAGTAAATGTTCACTATATACTGAAATCTCACATTGCATTGATTGGCGTTCCACGGTGCAATATTTTAATATCTAGTGAAAACCGACCTTAATTCCCTCGAAGTTAATAGATCGAAGTGCAGCTTTTATTGTGGCTTAATTTATGAAATTGATTAATTACTAATTAATTACCTTTCTCAGTTGCATTTTGTCGTAACGAGTGATGAAGAATCCCAACAATATACCGATGCAAAATGGTGCTATGTGACTATAAGCTTGGATGAATATCTTTTGCCAAAGAGTTTTGATGTTCCTGTAATAAATAATTAATAATTAGTTGCATTTCTTTGTTTACGGCATAAGATTATCTAGAAATACATCAATTATAGCTTTTAATTTATTTTTTGTAGCTTATTATTTGTTCGATTCACTTAAGAACAGTGAAGCCAAGATAATAATTTAAATCAACGTGTTTTTTGTAAATCGATCAAAATATTTTAATAACATCTTTATAATATTTGCATTACTTAAATGCGATTTGATAAGTTCATCTTTAGACATAGTATATTTCGATAGTGTAATAAGAAATATAATTTCAATTAACAATTATAATCAGAGTCAAACTAAGCAAAATAATTAATAATATGAAAATTAAAAATGCTTTTTGCATTATAAACTGGGGTAAAATAATGAAATTTGTATACTTACGCAAAACTCATTAAATAGAAAGTGAGTGAAGGAGGTAGATCATTCATGAGGGTTATCATGGCAATGGCTACGCTGCTGCCCATAATAATGATGCAATTGACAAATATTCCGACAGTTGTCGATCTGAAAGTGAATATAATTCCCTATTTAATTAATTAATTAAATTATTGAAATTAAAAAGTACTAATCAATAATATATTATTAACATAAATTGTAGAAATGTGTTTAAATGTATACCTTCCCAGCAATTTTTATAAGTAACCATACTTATTTTACATATTTCACTGGATAACTGGATAAGTATTGATTATAATTATATATTAATTGCTTAAAAATACAGAGATGTTTTGAAATGTATAATAAATTTTCTTTATAAAATTTAAATTCATATATTTTTTTCATAAGTAATTCATACATTTCAAAAATTAATTACCTACAAATAAGTACTGGTTAATCCTTCACTATCAAATCTCTTATAGAATTTCAAAATATTTCCTGTTTAGAAATTTTAATTGTCTTAATAAGCATTTAACATTTAATATTACATATGAAATTTTTTTTTTGTATAGTAATAAAATTAATTGCGTTGTTTATTATCATAAATTATAAATTTTATAGATATTAACTATAATTATGAATGATATATTTGGTTCATTTATTAATTGCGATGTTAATTTTGAAATTTTTGTTTGTACATTATCTACTAAATAAATGGCAGGATTTATAAACAATATAACCTTCATTAAAAATATGATACGCTTTAGATTAGCTTAAATGCTAAGAATGTTATTTTTCATATATTTTTAGCCGGAGAAATCTTGTTTTTATAATAGCAAGGATCCATCAAGTCTTCTCAAAACAAAATATATAGCCATCGGGAAAGAGTTCAAGGTTGATAGATCCTCTTTCAAGGACGGTTGACCCTTACGTTAGACTTTGGACTTAAACATTTTTCGCCCGTTAGACTTTGGAACCGATAATGGGGGAGGGAGAAAGAGAAAGGGGAGTGTGCGGAGTCGAGTGAAGAGTTCCAGGCAGTACGGAGAATACAAAAATTCCTTAAATGAACTTATTTTTAAAATGATTTTGTAAATACTTATTATATAATTTTGTTTCGTGTATTATGTATTGCAGTTGCAGTGCTGTCTTAGCAAATTTTAATAAACATGATATATTTTATATTATTTAAAGAAATAATTCTGTTCTATCCTGAAACAACACTGAACCAAGACGACACGCATATCCACATATTATATAATTTTTACTAATCAGATTATTATCTTTTGTTCCTTTTACATGATTTATAGACGATCTGAATCTTTAATCATTTTTGTATTTACAGATTGGAAATTAAATTATGGTGTTTAAATCACCTTCTTATTCATGTTTCATTGTTTCAGTATTCACTTGCAAATCAGATTGAGAAATTCATTTTCCTCTTGTTACTCAAAATACTTTTAATTCGTTCACTGCATTTTATGTGTTGAGGTACAAATTCTTTGAAATTATCAATCTAATTTTAAAACAACTGACATTGACGTCACTGCGTACTTAATCTAAAAAGGCCAACAATGGGATAATAAAAATGAAATATTGGGAATATCGCAATATTCCCATTATTTTATCAGTATCCTTAAGTATAAATTTCTTATTTGAATTTAACGAAATTATGATCTAAAGTATAAAATTATAAAATGATTGATTGCTAAATTATTAAGGAAACAGATTCATTTCTGCGCAACTTTATTTGTGTAGCTTTCCTATTATGCTAATAGTAAGGATCCACCATGTCTTCCCGAAACAAAATATAGCCAACGGGGAAGAGTTCAAGGTTGATAGATCCTACTTTCAAGGACGAGTTAACCCTTACGTTAGACTTGGGACTATTTTTTTCGCCCGTTATACTTTGGAACCGATAATGGGCGTAAGAGAAAGAGAAAAGGAGTGTGCAGAGTTGAGTGAAGAGTTCCAGGCAGTACGGAGAGTACAAAAATCCTTAAACGAATTTACATTTAAGACGATTTTGTAAATATTTGTTATATATTTTTTTTTGTATGTTATATGTTGCTTTTGTGCAGTGTTGTTAGCAAATTTTAATAAATAGGACAGCTAAAAGTTCAGTTATTATTAAAAAAAAATAATTCAGTTTCAACCAAGAACAACACTGAATCAAGAACACACGCATATCCAGCCCTAACGTTTACTCTAACAATATTCTGAAGTAGGACTTTTCAATCATTGACGCATAATGTATTATAAAAAAAATTTATTGTTGTACAGTATGATTTAATTCATGAGCACATATTTCTTCCCATGAATTTGATTATGAGAAATGAATGATGTGAAATGAATGTAAAATAGATATAGGAATTTAATTTCTCTTACCTGCTGAGAATAAACAGCAAAATAGGAGCGATGATAAACATATGGAACAGACAGCAAACAAGCCACGTGTGCACTAAACACTAAAAAAAGAAAGGGAACAGTTGGATATTATTTTTGCAAAAAACAAAGTAAAATTCTTACTGATTAAAAATTTTTTTTTCACTAAATCTTTACAAAACTGCAGAAAAAAATATAACTATGTTCTTATTTAAAAATAGGGATTTTGAAGCGGTTTTGTCCTATTGCTACGTTCATTGTTCCAGAATGTCAAGCAGACCAGAACCTAGTATAATATATCAACATAGCGCAATTTTTCGAGATTTAAAAACATTTTGATTAGAACTTTCATAAAAACATTTAGAAATTTAAAAAAACATTTAGTGATTTTTAAACTTTCAGTGATTTAGATTATCACTGAAAGTTAAAAATTGAACATAGACTAAAAATATATCGCAATTTTTCAATGCTAGTACACATTTGGATTCGTGCTTTAAAGATTTAGGTAGTAGAAAGTTTGGTTTGTCGCTCTACGATCATTTTGTGCACACTTTGGGCTAATTAGACTACTACCTACAATTTAAAAATATTCCGAACGACTCACAAACATCCATGCGTCCACCAGGATACGAACCTGAAGCCTGTGGTACCAAAGCTAGAGCTGTAGCGAACTGGCTATCAGACCGCGGTGTTAGAAGGAGAATGGAAAGATAATTCAGTGAAAAATAACACTCTCATCTATATAAAATCTTACTTTTTTTTTAATTAACAAATGCCTAAATTTAGAAACAAACTAAAAATAATTGGAATTAAAAAAAAATACTTTTCTCACCAATATGCTCTTTGATTTACAATTTAAATATTTTTCTGGTACCGGGATTTTTAATTTCAATTTTGGGTGTCGAATTCATAGTGCTCTAGGACAAAATATTTGCCAATACTGATCCGCTAATGATAGTTTAAAATTCCCTGATTTAAAATGGAAAAAGGTGTTCAAAAATATTTACTAATAACTAGATACATACCGTGTCATCCGATGACCAAAAGTTGTTGAGAGCTAATATATTCAGCCACCATCTTTTCTTGCAGTTTTCGACTTCTGGAGTCACGATGTCGGCCCAAATAGGACCGCTTCCAATCAGAGGTAGACACAATACCAAGCTTATAATCAGAAGCTGCGACAGCGCAAACCTGCAAATAAAAAATAACAACAATTAAGTTCATTTTACAATAAATCTCGCTGTTTAATGAGAACAGGAAAAATCAGTGGTTATTTCAACAATATAAGTTGATAATGTTTTTTTTTTCATGTATTTTTAATGGATTTGACAGGAGTGTTTAGTATTCATCTTCTTTGTCCACTGAATTTTAACATGCAATATGATTTGTAACAAATGTTTGTATGATTGTAACAAAAAAAAAAAAAAACAATAACAAGAGATTATGAGGTACTTAGTAAATTTAAGAATATTATGGTTTATGAATTGTCTGGATTTTATTTTTATTATTTGTTTTTTTTTATGTTTGGATTCAAAGGCATATACATTTTTATTTATGGTTTATCTTTCATTTGTTTTATTATATTTTTGTTTTTATTTTTGGATTCAAGGCATATACATTTATTTATGGTTTATCTTTCATTTGTTTTATTATATTTTTGTTTTTTTATGTTTGGATTCAAGTCATATACATTTATTTGTGGTTTATCTTTCATTTGTTTTATTATATATTTGTTTTTTAATTTAATATTTTGATTAATTTTATTCGTTTTGCCTTAAAAAAATTTAGATGGATGTTATAGTATTTTTTAAGCAATACGATTTCTATGCAGATATAATTTATAATAAAATTTCAGCTTTTTACTTCAACTAGTAATTATAATTTATAATTACAAAATATTCCGAATCTTTAACATGATCTAAGTATGGCTATGATGCATTATAATAAAAGAAGTAGAATCAAAATTCATGTAAATTTATAATTTCTTTCTTACTTTATTATATTTATAATAGTGTGTTTTCAAAATATATAAAAGTAATTTTCTTCAACTTTTAAAAAATGATATGAACTTCTAGTAATTAATGTATTTTTAATTAATAATGTCTTACTGAAGAATGTTTATTAGAGTCTGTTAATTTTGCAAACTTTCACTAAATCCTTAATCCTGCAAATAAAATTGAAAGTTTCTAGGTTCGCATATGATAATGGCTCAGATAAAGGACCTAACAGATATATGATTAACTGTACTGGCCATGAAAATCAATAAAAATTACTTTAAGAATAAATAAAATATAAGTGTTTCTTACCTTGAATACCACTTCAACAGAAATTTATGAGCATTTACTGCAATTCTTTGGTAGACACTTTTTCTCCAAAATTGATAAGAAATATGCAAACCTCTGTAAAAAAAAATCATTCACAATAAATCTTTTGAATATATTTAATTTTAAATTAAAATATTATAACAGATTGTAGAAATTTTATATTTTAACCAATGTATGCCTTTTTTAACAAAAAACTGAAAGTAAGAATTTTAAATAATCAAATTTATTCAACAATTGTGCAGATCAGATACCTCCAAACTTTCCAGCCTTAGGGCCATGCTGTTTACTCTAGTAAGTACCGAGGGCCAAAACCGTTTTAATTTTTTTGCCATTATCTATAATTTCTGGATCAATCGCCGAGTATGCGCTCTGAGCGAGCATACGTTTGCTAACTACAAATACTGTCAGTGAAAAATCACAATTACATAAATATCATTAGTATTTTTTTTTTACGTACCGTTTATTCGTTCTTTTCCGTTCCTGAGGGATTTTCAGTATAAAAAATCATATGTTTGATTCAGGATATATACATTCTAAACATCGATATGCATACATATGCGATACTCTTTACCCGACTTAACTACCAGGGTAACCGCGGATGTTCATTAGTTTATAATGTTAGTGTGATTCATTTCAATTATTTGTTAGTTGTTATGCTTAAGTTAAGTTTTCTACGTATTATGCTTGTCATTAAGCTTTATCTAGCAAGTCAATAAAACAGAGTTATTATCATTCTGTATTTTTTTATACCAACTTATTACAGCAACAATAAGCTATTCGCTGTCGCAGGCCGGATTGATGACACTGGAGGGCCGTAGTTTGGAAACCCTGGTGTAGATATAAATCAACTTAATACAAATTTTTATAAAATAAATTAATTTTAATTGAATGACATTGAAATCATAAATTCAATAAAACTTCAAAAGCGATCACAAAACTTAACATTGGCAAACGGAAAATAATTACGCTTATGCAAAATTTCTATGACTTTTTAATATAGTTTTCGAAATTCTGTTTAAAAATTTAATGAATTAAGAAATTACTTGTTGCATCAAAATACGTATTAAAATAGAAATTTTTTAGAAACTTCGCAGAAAAGTAAGCTTTTATGCTTATGATTGTTTATAAGCATAACCATTTCTGACCTTATTTAAAAATAACAGATAAAACGAAAAGCAAAGCTCAAACAATTTATTTTATTTTAGCGATAGATATTATTTTTTACTTATAATGCTTTTATGATATCTTTAGAAAACATTTTCTTTCATAATAAAAAAAAAAACATCATATCCCTTATTTGCTGGAGAACTAAGGGATCAGATTTCCAAAGAGAAGCCGAACTAATGTCATAGCAATTAATGTAATTGATATCCACCAATATCGATTTATATTTTAAGCCTACGAAAAGTAATTGTCGTTGATTATAAATTTATGAGTAAGAAGTTCCTTTAGTGTTGTATCTGAATATAAAATTAATAAAAATCAACTGTAATGTATGTACATTACAGTTGATATTAATTAATTTTGATAACAATAAATAAAATCTACTCTTTGCTTTTTTTCCACAATAAATAAAATCTACTCTTTATTTTTTTTCCACAATAGATAAAATCTACTCTTTGTCTTTTGTTCAAACATTTCATTCGCCATCTTGCATTTTAACTCATTACATATATTTTTTTTTTTTGTGAATGCAGTAATTTTTGAATAACTAATTTATACAAAAAATAAAATTTAGAATTGGACAAAAAAAAAAAAACCATTATGTTTAACATGCTTTTCATATTTTATGCAATGGTAAGTAAAATTTGTAAAGCGTAAAGTTATGCTTTAAATATAATCAATAAATATATTTTTATAAGAATAAAAGAGATTCTACATTGAATATTTAATATAACAGGCACTTGTTCAGTCTTTTTTAACCTTCTCATACAATTCCATAAGAAATAGCGTTTTTTAACTTCTGTAAACTGCCACTCATGAGTTATACTTTATCATTAGTTTTCATCATAATCTGTTGAAATTATTTGAGATGAAATCCCCTGTTAATTCACTATGGTTTTATTTATCAAAACAATGTTTTTATACTTAAATACAAACAGAATAAAAACAGATACTGTTGATAAAAATGATAGTTTTACTTACGCAATCAAGAAAAGTGTGTCTATACCCATAGCACCGTTGGCAAATATGCTAAACCAGATTTGTTCCAAGAATTTGAAAAAATAAAACGCACTTCCTGAAATGGAAAAAAAAAAACATAAAACACAGCATTAGTACAGAATAAGATAAAGTACTTTGACGCATATTGCTATTCAAGTTCTATGTTAGAATTAATTTTTGTTTGGTGAATAAGAACATAGATTAACTCTATTTTTAAATATATATTTAAAGATATTTTTGTTCAAAATCTTTTAATTTTAACTGCTATTTCACAAACTAAAATTATATTTATAAATAATATATATGACCACCCCTACATTAAATGAACTCGCCTGTGACGTGGAAGGCAGCACGTGATTTACATTTCCATGCCAAGGCGGCTATGAATATTGTTTTATTTGATATTGTTTTTGATTTATGAATTTATATTGTTTTTTGAAATATATTTTATTATGAAATATTGTTTTTCCATTTATTAAATTTGATTCAAATGCAAGACACCACATTTGGATTTGTTTTTAAAGATTTTAATGCGAAAAAAGATAGTCTGGATAGTTACAAATTCTAAAACCTTGCCTCAATTTTATTTGTCTAATATCATATAAGCAGGGAGTATGTGATAAATCTGTGAATTTGAAATTTTTCTACGTTAAATTTTACGTTTCAGTTAGAATGCTTATAACTTACTTCATCGATGTTTTAGATAAACTTAACAGGTAATTGTGTTCTGTAACATGTAGCAACATGTAAAGCAAGTTAAACGTCTACAGACTCTACTGATTTTGGGGATTGGAGTTCTATTTGAAAAATCTGTACAAACCGCGATGAATGTGATATCGTATGTAAGTATTCCTGAATTGATGTAGATTACCTGATGAAAACTTTCAGAATTTTCTTCCGTACTAAGTGCAAGTGATGGTAATTTTTCTTTAAAAAATCCTATTGAAAAGTATTACGTTCCTGCTTACCAGTTAAGAGTAACATTGAAGAATATTACAGAGAACAAGTTCTTGATGAAAACAAACATGATAAATTTTTTTGCCTTCTTTTAAACCTTTCTGAAACATTTTTAATATTTAAATAATAAATAAAAACCCATTATTGCAATAAATACTTACGGAATTTGAAGAAATGGTAGTCGTTGGGTGATGCGTAAGTCCATACAATAATGTACAGTAGTATCGTTAAGAACTTCATTCCACGAACAGAAGCTATCTTTGAATTGTCATTGGTAGTGAGGGAGAGCAACTTCTGAGTATTTCTTGGAATAGAAAAAGCCATGGCGGATTGTATCCACATGTCTAAAAACATTATAATACAAAATTTAATATCTTATAAGCCATAAAAAAGACACGAAGTCTCCAATAAGTGCATTTGTAAAGAATATACAGTATATATAAACGACAGTTTAAAAAATAGTTTATTAACAAATCAATGTAAAAAATAATTAAAGTGGAACGTTGGCTTCATTACATTTTTAATGCGGTATATAGGGTTTTATGTGAATAAAATTAAATATTACATTTCAATTTTAAAAATGTTTTATTCAAAAGCTAATATATTACTGTATACATCAATAAAATGTTATAATTCCCAAGTTAAACTAGAAAGAGGTAATAGTCTTTACCTATATGCCTTCTAATGAACTTAAAAAGTGATTTTTTAAGAATTAAAAAATAATGAATTATATTGTAAATTATACGTAGAACTCGTATATTGAAATAAAAATCTAGATGCTTCAATTTTTTTTTTTTTTTAATTTTAATATAAGAATGATATTTGTTACAAAAGTGTGAATGGAATTAAACACACCATGGTATTTTAAATATAATTTCATAAAGTACAGTAGAATATATATATTATATGCATATATACACTATATGCCATTAAACTGTAATTAGACTTTCGTAAATAAAGATTCTTACTTTGTTTTCGTAAATAAAAATCATCAATTGTTTCTGTTTTTGTAAATTGCAACAATACATCTAAAGAAGTTCCAAAGAAGATGAGCAATCCTATGATTCCATAGACACAGCTAATAAAAATAAATTGAAATTAAAATTAGGTTAGATTAAAGTTAAATTAAATTAAAAATTAAAACGATTTCATTATCACGATCTTTACGATTAGTCAAAATGTAAAAAAAAATAATAATAATAATAAATAAATAAAATAAATTGCATTTATGAAAAAAAATGTGAGAATTAACTTTTATCATTTTTATAAGCTTCTACAGGGTTAGATTAAGCTACACAAAAAGTTTTTTTTTTTTTTTAAGCTCAAAAACTAAATAAACAAATATTATTTCATAAAATAGCTTTTTAATAACAGTGTTAAACCAAATAGGTAGAAATACTGCAATTAAAATAAAATTGAGTTACAGTTTTGTGTTGTTTCGTATCCCACTTGATAGACAGGAACTTCTAGACCAAGTCAAAAAAAAAGCTGTGTTATCTCGTGGAAGGAGAGAGAGTCAGGGCAGCTTCAGTTGTGCTGAACACCCGAATAGAATTCTGACTTGGCTCTGTGACGCTGAAGACAGAGGGCAGTGCCTTCCTGGAGGACTTTTAGAGGGAACTGCCCAATTTGTGTATAGTATAGGAGAAAACATGGATAACTCCTATCAGGTAGTCCAACAAACGAGGCAAGACGTTGATCATCATAATATATAATTAATATTAGATAATATATAATTATATAATATTAATAATATATAATTAATATTAATTATAATATATAATTAATGTTACATCAGCCATCGAGTCTTCTTTTTTTCAATTCCTTCTATTACCTCCCACTCTCCCTATATATAAATCTTGTTCAAATTTTTAATCGCTCATAAAATACTTTTTATTCACCCACTCAAGTTCAAACACATTTTTTTGACATTGTAGTGGATGACACTTGATGTTAATACAGTTTATCAAATATTAATTCAGTAATTAAATTTAATTAATTAATTATAGTTTTTTTATTTAAGTTGCCTATATCTACCAATAGATGGCACCAGATAAACTTTAAAAAATGAATGAAAATTATTTATAAAGGACTTTCTGCAATATAGTGAAAAAAGTAGGAATTGACTTTAAATTTTTTTTTTTTTTTTTTTTTTATTACTTGTTTTGAAACAGTGTCTACAACAAAGCCGCCAGCAGATTGAACCATTAATGCTCACCAGTAGCGCTTCTTGCCACTGAACCATGAGTCGGACTACAGTTTTGTAAATTATTTTACAAATTGTAAATCAATTAAAAATCTTTTTTCTTTTAATGCTTTCAATAAATTTTTTTTTCAAGTTTATTATTTCAATGAATTTTAAATCAATATTTCATAAAATATTCTCAACCTATGCAATCTAGTATATATTTTTCGCGAAGATGAAAAAAAAAAACTAGACATCAATTGTAATTTATTTTCTTTCAACCAAATTTATTTATTTATTTTTTTATTAATAATTTTATGAGTAAACTAATATAGATATTGATACGGACTTAATTTTTAAACATGCAAAAAATATTAAATTTTGGTAATGATGCAGAAGATTTTTAGAAAATATTCTAAAACTATTAGGAATTATCACATATAAACTTTTAAAGAAAGTTTCATGGTTAATATTAGTTATATATTTTAACATTAATTTCTAAATTAATTTTAAATTTCTAATTTTAATATCTAATTTTATTTTAAATTGAATAATATTTACAATGTGATAAGTAACCACCAGGTTACTTACCAAGTACTTTAGTTTTGTAAGAAAATGATCTAGATACTTTTAAAAAACTTATCATTTTACTAACTTTATTAATTAGAAATAGAATATAATAAGAAAAATTTTTTTAAAGATAAAACTGCAATACTTAATTGAAGAATTCATGCAGAAGGAAAAAATAATTTAAATTAATTTAAATTAAATTAATTTGAATTAAGTTACAATCTCGTTAAATATTTTTGATAATACTTTTTATTGACTTTGGTGACACTTTTTATTGAATTTTAAATTCAAGAAAAAGCACTCTAAACAAGAAAAATTAAACTTCACTTATTCTAAGGAAAGCTATTCTCATTTTATAGATAAAAAAAGTAAAACGTAGTGTGTTACGCGTCTCTAATGTTCATGTTTTATTACATGCCAAATTAAAAAATATGACATTTGACTCCATGGTCAAGGTTTATGACAATATAAATCCCAAGCGAATATTTTAATGTCATTAATCCTTACGAAGAAAGTTAATCACAATTTGAATTTGTGACGTTTTGGCTGTCACGTGATCGAATTATGCAAATCAAATCCGTGAAAGTGTGTTTTCCGTCTATTAAAAATTTTATCACGCTTTACAATTAAGACATAATGACGTTATTCTTGACTGATCACAATACTTCAACAATTAATGTTGCTGTACAATTTGTAAGTAGAAGTTGTGATGAATATCATACTTGCAGTTGAAACCGAAATTATACAGTTGAATAGAGCTATCTATTTTGTTACTATGGAAGTTGGTTTTATACATATTTTTAGCAGTGAATAGTTTTGAGAAAAAAATTTGACGCATAAATGTTTTCAAGGAAAAACAAAGTATATATCTTTTTTTCTTTTTGAAAGATTTTTTTATTTCTTAACTTATGTGATTTGCATATATCTTGAGGGAAAGTTTACTGATTGCAAATAAAATTATATAACTTGAATATTTTCAAAGAATTCTAATTTAAAAAAAAAATTAATTAGGTTTATATTTTATTCATTTTGTAACACCTGTATCTTCTCAACTCTTTGTCAATAACAATGCAGAATTTTTTACTTTAAATAATTAAAAACAATTATATATATATATAATATTATGTTAAAAGAATTTTATATATATAAGATACTTTTGATTATTTCATTTCCTTTAATTCTTTTGAATGATCTGAAAGTGACATATATTTTATGGGCAAAAATTATTTATTAATATTGCTTCCAATAATTTCACATTACTTTTCAATATACAAAAAAAAACTTATATTATTTTGTAATATGGTAAAAGTTTCTACTTACGGTTTACCCATTTGACTATGAACTCGTTAAGATTGAATTATTTATTATTTCAAAGAAAAATTTTTGAATTTTTTTTTGTAGTACATTATAAGATTAATTGGTGCCTTAAGTAATATCTTTAACTGATACTTTTATTAGGTTCCTATATAATCCATTCAGCTTCCCTTTTCCGATACCAGGTTAATACCACTGTCGTGAGAATTCTATTTCGGTGAATTAAGTTGTCCGCGTACGCCACATAATTTGGAATAAAACTTTTCAGAGACAGCGTATGGGAGTTCGAAATTCAAACTTTCCATCCCCTCCTTCAAATCCTAGGATCGAATTTTTTTCACCTGCACATTTATTGTTTCTGCATATAATATAAATATTGAATTTAATGGCTCTTATTGAAATTCATAAAACCAAGCTTCCTCAGCTAAAGTTCAGTGGTGCTAACCATCAACCTTCTCTAGATCCGAGTCTTCTGTGCTACCTATGTTCTTATATATTTGACAGAATGTATATGTAGGGAACGAAGTTGTTTCATTTCTAAAAGTTTAATTTCCTAACAATTCCAATTGAAATTTAAATTTCGTAATTCATGACTATGATTATTAATTTGGATCTCTTACAATCGAAAAAAAAAAGAGAGAGAAAAGATAAAAGAAAATGTACATAAAATAAAAACTTACAGAATTAGGATTTGTTGAACTTCAAAATTCGCTTTCTGCTTTGTTTCGCACCTAATGGTGTTGGCGTCCAACAAAATAAGTTTTGAAACTAAAAGAAAAAACACAAAGTATGAAATACAAATGTTTTTACATTGAACAATTTTAATGAAAAACATTTACTTAATTCACATGTATAACAAAATACATAACAAATGTATTTTTATGAATACACACATTCCAACTCATTTCTATTATCTTCTTCTACTTCATATCACCATGTGAGGCATTTAATAAGTTATATTTGAAAAGCAATTTTTGTGTGCACATAACGATTCGTTAAACAATATTAATTATATTTGTTGGATTCCCTGACGTAATACATCGCAATTTTTTCAACACTAATTAATAAAAAAGCTAATATAAACAAATATTATTATTTTCAAAATTATCATTTATTTACGACTTATTATTAGAAAACACTGTGAACATCTATACTTCTTCTTCATTGGCGCAACAACCCCATTTTGGGTCAAGGCCGTCTGCCTAGGAGATGTCATCTTTTTACGGGGGTAGGATTGTCAGCCCTACGCCCAACATTTATATTTGAACGAGATCTAAGGTTTAAAGTGGATTCCGAACCATTGCAAACATTCATGATGCTGCCGGAACTCGAACCCGAAACCTGTAGAACCGAGCGCCAAAGTACTAATCACGCGGCGATCAAGCCCGTAGTTTTGTTATCGGAAGGGGTTTTTCAACAGTTAATATGCTTTTAGAATAAATTATTATTTCCGCTATTTAAGTAAGACGTCTTATCAAAATTATACATTCCTAACTTATTAGAAGGAAATAATGAATGCTAACCGAATTTAAAGAATTCAAAGTGATTCTTCAACATGCTATTTCAGATTTTATCGCTTTTTCCTCAAAATTAAAATATTGTAATGGCTGGAATGTAGAATATATTTTCAAAGAATAATAATTAACTAAGAAATAAAGTTGTGTGAGTAAAAGCACATGGTGCTACGCGTGACTACAAAATGTATGACAGTATTTTATAAGATTATAATTTTCACATTTTAAATGAACACTGATCAGTTTGAAAATAGGATACTCTATTATAAATGAAAAGAATATATTTAAAAGTATGCTTCTTTTAAGATAAATGTTTTTATTTGCGTTATTTAGTATCATTGTTCATGAGACAAATGCATTTTTCAATGGTAACAAATAAAATGAGCGCACATTATTATTTGCATTATTCAAAATGTGTTTATTCTTTGTTGACATAATGACATAAGTATAATGAAATGTTTTTAATATGCAGTAAGTTTTATTTATATTACACAAAATAAACATTAATAACATAATTTTAAAAATGAAGCGAAAACACATGAGAGAGATTGTTTGAGTTTATCGTATGTTTCTGTCGATATCTCTGGGAATACATATCAAATCTATAAAACTGAACACTTTTAAAATTTCTTATTTAAATGAGCTATGATGTTTCTAGGGAGATGACTTCTTTTTCATTGATAAAAATGTATTATTTTTCAAAAGACTCATGATGGTATGAATTAAATTTAATTCAGGCTATTTGATTTTGTATATACATCCAATTTGCACATTTAAATGCATAATCATGCTTGCTTAAAAATGTGAATATTTTACAATTTAAAAATTTTAAGTTGATATAGTATGAATTTTATATTTTATTTCAAGTATTTATAACCTACGTATTATTAATCATATATAATCACATTTTTTAATTAATTATTTTGATTTATCAGCATATCTGAATACATGACAATATAGAAATATTTCAATAAGCAATTTTTTTTTTACCCATTTTTAACTGTAGAGAGAATACTATGCAAAGTCTCACAATATATATATAGCATTTTTCAATTGATTATTTTGATTTATCAGTATATCTAAATGCGTGACTATATAGAAATATTTCAATAAACAATTTTATTCCGTTTTGAGCCGTATATAGACTACTGCACAAAGTAAAGTCTCACATATATATATATATAATATTTTAATTAATTATTTTGTTTTTATGCATCATACTCTAAGTTTCAGCCTTTATCAGTGTATCTGAATACATGACAATATTGAAATATTTCAATAGACATTTTTTTTTTTTTTTTTTTTTTTTTTTTTTTTTGCCTTTTGCCATACAAAGCCTTACAAAATGAGTTTTCATAGAGGACAAAATTGAATGTAAAATTAAGTTATTTTACACTGTACTGAGCATAAAATAAGGAAAATATCTTTGTATTTGATGTTAACAGGTTCAATTGATGCTACTTTTTATAGAGTAGCATCATTGAGAGAATTGCATGTCTCTGCTTGGCTTAGACAATGATTAGTTTAATTTGTGAAATTTTTCTACAAAGTTGAAGGTCCGAGTCCTTGTGAAGACCATTGTAGAAGAAGAAATTTTGATTACCCCCCCCTCCTTTTTTTTTTTTTTTTTTTTTTTTTTGAAGGTGACCTTGAACAAGAATTGGATATTTCTTTGACCTACGATGAGATGAATTCTGGTTGGGGCAAAACTGTCCTTATCAAAAGAAGTCAAAACTCCAATGTCAAAGATCGGGATAAAAAGTTTAATTTCCCTTTTAATGTGTAATTTCTTTTCAGTAGCCGATTTAAAGCCATAAAAATTATGGCCTTTGTATTTGGAGAGTTTGACAGGTTTGTGCGTTTCCAATTTATCTTGTCATAAACCTGATTAACAACTTTCGAATAAAATTTCTTACTACGTGTGTAATCAATATTTATTTCCTTTTACCAAATTTTTGTTGTCGATATGGTGTCTTTCCATTTTTATATAAATAAATATTTCATCAATTTAATAATTAATTATTAATATATTAATTGATAATTATCAATATAAATATAACTAATATTAATATATTTTAATACTATATACAATAATATTAATAATTAATAAGGATTATTAGAATATTCCGATAAAAATAAATATTAATTTTTAATTAAAAAATTAAAATATTTTTATGAAATATTGCATTATTGAATATCAAAATTAAAAAAATTAAGCTTAAATATCTCATGGTTTTGTGTGAAATTATATGATATGCTTGATATTAAGCAATTATTTCTATATGTAATCAAAACATATATCAAGAACAGAAGTTATACTGTAAATTTCTAATGATAGTAATTGTAAGAAATTTATTTTAGTTTTTATTGAATTCTTTAAACAAGTACTTCATTAATTTTTGTTAAGTTTAATGAAATTAAGGACAATTTTTAAAAGACAATTATTCTGTAGTAGTAGTATTAATAAGCTACAGATAATAAGAATTTAATATAAAAATTATATATAATTTATAATAATAATAATAATAATGTATTACAAATAAAAATAACAAATAATTTAATAAATTAAGTATCAATGTTTTGTAATGCGTCATAAGATTTTAAAAAGTATATGTTTGGGTACTGAATAATTCATAACTCGCATTTAATTGAAATTTAATTATTTTACTATACATCATACAATCTTTATTTAAAAGAAATAAATTAATTTCGACTCGTATCGAAACAAATTATTTTTACCTATTTAAAATTGTTCCAAAGATATTAAGATATATTAAGATTGCTCTATAAATAAGATGTTAAAATATAAATAAGCAAATGAAAAAAATGTTGCTTAATAATTGGGGATATACGAGTATTCTTAAAATGTTTAATTCTACACTAGAACGCCATTACAATATTAATAATTAATATTGAAAAAAAAAAAAATACTCTCTAGGATTTAATGCTTTGTTTGCTTTGCAAAAATTTCAATAGTTTTGAAATTTTTAAAATTTCCTTAAAAAAACAACGTTTGTTAAAAATGCTTTTTAATTGAGAAAGGTTGCTGAATTTTTAAAAATATAAAAATTATATGCGACCTTCAAAACAGCATACAAAAAAAAAATTCTTCCTCGAGCTTCAAATGTTATTTAATATTTTTTTAATTATTATTTTAAAAAATTACCCAATAAATTTTCGTACATCACGTCACTTTCTAATTAAAAATGTTTATCAAATGTTAACTAATTAAATACATTAAGATAAAGAAATATATTCAAAGTAATATTTATTTATAATACTGTATCAAACTTATATCCAAGCTACAATTAAAAAACATGTAGGATGTATCAAACGATTTATAATTGCTTCCTTGAATTTAGCAATATGGTTTTCAAAAGATAATCATCTTACAAAAATAAATTTAAATACAAATTCAAATCGTACAATAAATTTTCCAAAACTCTATCATACAAAATCGATCTTCCTCGATTTAAAATTTTTTTAAAAGAGTACAATAATTAGTTGAATTATATTTCTTTTTCTCATTGTATTTGTTTCCTTTTAACATTTGAAAAACATTTTTGAATTTAGAAAATATCGTCGTGATATATGTACATTTATCGGGGAAATTTTCTTTAAACAATAAGCTATAATCAACAAGAACTTTCTATTAACATAAAAATTTTCATAAATTTTTTGAGGAAAAAATTCATTAAAATTTGTATGTTAATAGAAAGTTCTAGTTGGTTAAAATTGTTTTCATATTTCTAATATTGGATTATCACTTTCAAAACATTGTTTTTTTTTTATTGAAAAACATTGTTTTTGTCGTTATTGTTTTTTATTGTTATTATTATGTTTTTAATTGATTTTTTTGTTTATTTATTTATTATTTATTATTGTTATGTTTATTATTATTTTTATTGTTTATTATTTTTTTTATTTTTTTATTGTTTAGCGTTTACATAGAATGGTAAAGTTAATTTACGTATGTTTATCTTCCTTTAAGCAAAAATATTTATTTAAAACTTATACATCTATTTACCGTATGGAAGAACACGTTTTAAAAAAGGACTGTTATAAAAATAAAATATTAAAATTTTTAATCTGTGAAATTCAAAATAATAATAATAATAATAAGTAAAAAGACTAGAATCCATTTCAAATGGATATGTGTAATTACTGTTTAATAATTTTTTTTTTATTATTTTAATATATATTATATACAAAACTTAAAAGAGGATATTAAAGTTATATTCCTATACATAGAAATTTTAATTTTTTTTGCGTCTACGAATACTTTTTATGCTTTCAATTATTATTTTTTTTTTTTAATTTTAAATAAAAATTTATAAATATTTTGATATTTTTTTAAGATTATAGTTCATGATTTCTTTTTAACTACTATTATTCTAACTACTATTTCTTTTTAACTACGATTATTTTAACTACTTGTGATGATGTTTTTTAATAATCCAAACATGTTTACTGTTTATATAGATTATGTTTTAAAATAAATTAGTTTATATGACTTATTTTCATAAATATTTTGATATTTTTTAAGATTATTGTTCTTGATTTCTTTTTAACTGCTATTATTTTAACTTTTCTAACTACTATTTCTTTTAACTACGATTATTTTAACTACTTGTAATGATGTTTTTTAACAATCCAAACATGTTTGATGCATATGCAGATTATGTTTAAAAATAAATTAGTTTACATTATTCATTGAGCAAAATAGTTATCAGAGAGAAAAGATCAGTGCGAAAGACTGAATGAGATTGAGGAATATGAATCTTACCTTCATTAATGATCAGCTGCAAATCGTTCTGGTGCAAACTGAAGGAATGCATACGCCCATACGGAACGCGGCAACGTCTGCCCTTGGAGCTATTTGCACCAAATCCTTCAAAACTGTAAAGTATAAAAGCAATAATTACTTGAATGAAATTTGTCATAAAATGTGTAAAAAACCGCATTAAATTATTTTGCTCATCAAAAAATTCTATTTTTAATAATATAATTATTGTAAAGAATATATATTTTCAATACTTATTCTTAAAAAATATAGTTAATTATAATATTTATTCCGCATTAAAATTTTTCAGTTTTTGATACGACCTATGCTAATTTGAATTTTTAACCATTTTTAATCATAGTTAATTTAATAGCAATCAAAATCAATTCTTCTAAACATATTGTTGTAAATGTTGTATTTTCTTCCTCGAAGCTACGTATTAATTATTTTAGGATAATTATTTATTGTTATTTTGTAAAAAAATACTAAATGTTTAAGATTAATTTCATTTCTATTCGTATATAAGAAATTTTTAATGAAGTTAAAATAATTTTAAATAATAGGTTTATTTTTAGAATAAATTGCTTTAAGGCTAAATTATGAATTATAAGATATATTATAATTTTAATTAAAATGAATTTAACTTTAAATTATAAGATATACATAGAAGATAATTAGATCAATTTATACTGTGGTTCCAAAAGTATTGTACACTAATTTTGTTTAGAAAAAAAGCTGGAACTGGCTGTGACTTGAAACTGAATTTGAATATTAAGTTAAATATTTTTTAATATAATTTCCATGTGATTCTGAATAAAACTTTAAAAACTGAAAAGAATAACAATTTTTAAAAAAATATCGAGTTGTATTTTTTTCACAAAATTAATCCGGTAAATTACAATTCAATTTATAAAATTTTATGAAGAAAATAGATAAATAAAAAATAAAAGAACCATTTATTTACTGAATTGATAGCTTAAAATAAATCTTTTATTAAAAAACCTGTTCTATCAGAGACAGCTAATGAAGGATATAAATCCGAGGTTAAAATTCAATACTTTTACAATATGTACCGTTTGCGCTGCTCTAAAACAGGGAAATACCCAGTAAGATTGAATTATAACATGAAGGTTAACTAACTGCTTGTTTCTCGCACCAAATCTCATTTCAATTCTGCTCGCACGTTCAACTATAGCTTGTCTTTTATTGGAAATATGCAGTGCCTCACAAAATATTTCGCATATAAAGGATTCACTCATTTAATTATAAGAAAATAAGTAGAAAAAAATTAAAAATTATTGTAACGTGACAAAAAAAGTTAATCCAAATAATACAGTGTGATTTATAATAGATAATATTTATTACCTTGTTTGAAAAAATACCAAAGAGTATTTTTAAGCCAAAATAATTGTCACAAAAGTTTTTAGAATGTGATTTAAACACGCATCTTATTAAATTGTTTCACATTAATTTTGGATCATATTAGGAGAAATATTTTTTTTTCAAAAACAATTTATCATATTAATTAAAATCGTCTTCTTAGAATATTCCTTTGTTTCCTCTAATGTTTTTTTATTTGATTAGAATATTTCCATGATTTGATTTAGCAAGCATACTTTATTAGAAAGTTGCAAATTAAGTACTTAGAAAATGGTTTTATCATTGAAAAAAATGCCTTACATTGCCAAATTGCTTTTTTTCTATCATAAAACATTAAAAAAAAAATCGCCATAGATTAAGCAATAAATTCTGATCGCGAAACCCAACAAAATTTTTGGCTGCCAAAGCTAGAGCAGAGTTGCAAAAATATTATGGAATCTTTGTAAAATCAGAGAATAATTTTGCCATTCGTGTATTATAAGCAAGTGAAAAAGAAGAAATTCTTCATCAGAGTAAAAAATCAAAAACTTAAATTGCATCTGTCGTAAAAATGAAAGCTATTTTTATCGTGTTATATTGATTAATTGAAGTAAATGTGATAAATTCGGAGCCATTAGTTTCATAATGATTTAGATAAAATCGAAAGGAAGAATTTTGATATGAGAACTATTAGATTCGTTAATTATGGAGATAGAGCAATTAGGTGAGGGATATACATCCTGCTTCGAAATAGGTAAGTTTGAATTCATTCATAGCACAATGGATCAATAAATTTACATTGACATCTTAAAAGAAATTTTAAGTAATTAGTCAAAAGTTTGGGACTACAGAAATACACCAAATTTGATCAAGGCCATAATCCTAAGCTTAGTGCTTTTAATATTCGATGGTGATAGTTTTTTATAGCATTCTAAGAAAGATAAGAATTAAACTAAATGTTTAATTAAAATGTTCTAAAAAAGATATTAATTAAACTAAATGTTTTTAATTAAAAAATGTTCTAAAAAAAGATATTAAAAACTAAATGATTAATTAAAATGTTCTAAAAGATATTAATTAAACTAAATGTTTAATTAAAATGTTCTAAAAGATATTAATTAAACTAAATGTTTAATTAATTTTTAATAATAGTTAATTTTTTTTAATAATTTTCAACCTCTATATAAGTGTAAATTTATAATTAATTTGCGAATTTTAAATGCTTAATAATGTAAAAAAAAATTGGATAACATTAATTCAATATTCTATTTATTAAAATAGCAAGCATTATTTGAAAAATATTTTTTAATTACATTTAAAAATAATTTAAAACAAATAAATGTGATACAACACTAAATCAGATCAGACATGAAAACTTTAAGACTTATTTAGGCTACAAAATTTTCTTTTTTTCCCAATCTTTTCAAATTTGAATAATATCTTTTAAAAATTTGTTTATATAATAATATTTTATAATGATTATTTATATTGATATATATTAATAATATTTTTTCAAATTTTAATATTATACCTTTTAATCCTCGCTGTAATTAAATGGAACAATTTCATGTTTTTAATATGCAAATTTGGTAAAATTTTTAATTATTTCTTCTGTTTCCTTTGGATTTATAACAAAATTATACATTTTACAAAAATTTTATGAGGCATTGAGGAGAAATATGACACATTCAAAACTATTGAATTGAAATGTATATTTGTAAGATATTTTTAGTATGGTAGAAATTAAGTATGAAAACAGTATGAGAATTGGCGTGAAGCGTTCTGTTTTCAAAATAAAAACGATGAGATTAATTCGATAATAAATATGAATAAATTTATGCCATTAAATTTTAAAAATATAATATGAATTTAAAAAATTGAAATAACTGAATTTTTTCATAAATATAATATGAAACAAATAATTTCGTATTATAATAAATTATGCTGGTGTTTAATTGACTTGCCGTTTTGTTACACGAAAAATCAAGTCTGCTACATGATTAAAACTAGATAAAGTTAATAAAATTTCTATTTATTTCGTTTATTTAATTCTTAAATAAAATTTATTTATTTATTTTAGCAACTATTACTATACAAATCGCAGAATTATTATGACGAGCTTTTATTATATTTCATCGTTACTTTTTACCTAACGATTTAAAAAAAAAAAAAAAAAAAAACTACGTGTTAGATTAAAAGATCCGCTTTGGAAGTATTTTAGCCCTAAGTTAAATGTTTGTAAATAAACCTTCCAGTTTGAGTGGTAGATCGATGTAATATATGACGCTTTTCCTTGAAACTTAAGGTCCAAGACTCAAGGTCCTCTTCTTTCTGAGGATGTTAAAAACCTCATGATATAAATCAGACTCATCTTTTTGGCAGTGAGACGAATGTAAACTATTAATTAACTTGATATGACTTCATAGACATGTTGTCTATTTCGCATTACGCTTACAACAAAAGTAAATTTGATCTTTTACTTATACTCTTGCACCTGACTATTCACTTCACTTCAAATTAAAAAAATTGAAATTCAAGGTTATTAAATCAAATTTTGAAAGTTTGTGGGCATTTTTTTTACGTGACCTTGATAACTTAAGTAAAGATAAAAAGAATATTCTATTTTTATAGCTAAATTAATATTGCACTTAAATATATAACTTAGCTATGCTTGAATGTAATAATTTATTAAGTAAAAACTCGAAAATACTGATTTTCAAAATTATATTTTAAAATTCCTAAATGATTGTTGAAATTAGTTTTGTAAAGAAATATTTTATTATAATTTTAATTATAATTTTTTTTTATTATATAGTATGAAAGTTAAAAAGTATTTCATTGTTAAACTTTTTTTATATATTCATAACTCTCTTTTTTTTTCAATTTCTTCTATTAGCTCACACTCTCCTTATATATATATCTTGTTCAAATTTTCAATCGTTAATAAAATACTTTTTTATTCACCCACTCCAAGTTCAAACACATTTTTGAAATTGTAGTGGATGACACTTGATGTTAATACAGTTTTTCAAATATTGATACATTCATTAAATTTAATTAATTAATTTTAGTTTTTTTAGATTTAAGTTGCATGTATCTGCAATAGATGGCGCCAGATAAAAAAATTCGAAAATGCTATTTTTTATTACAATTTCGAATTTTTAAAATTCACTTATTGATGGTTGAAATTAGTTTTGTAAAAGAAATATTTGACTATAATTTTAATTAGAATTTTTCTTTTATTATATCGTATGAAAGTTAAAAGTATTTCATTTACTAAACTTTTTTTTATTTATTCATAACTCATTTTTATACAATATACTTGCGTCTGTTTTTATAAAAAAGATTAGCTGCTTGCAGGGAATGTTTTTATTTAGTAAAAAATAAATATTCAATTGTAGATTTTTCAAAAATGATATCTAACAAATGCGCAGACTTTAATCCAAAATGAGTATCTTTTGTGATAAGATTATCTATCAAATTTACTAACGTCTTTGGTAATGTTTTACCTGTCTGGAATATACTGACATCATTAAATTGTTGTAAAATATTGTGCAACGTTTTCCTTGTAAATTATTTTCTTTACTACCTTTGATTTGGCAGTTAAATAGTTAAATTTCGACAGAAAGATAGGCTTTTTAAAATTATAATTTTCTTTGTATGAATTTTCAAAAGCAGAATTTAAAATATTTCTTTTGTTCTGCTTTTGAAACAGTATAATTAATTCTTATGCATGTAAACATATTTTTTAAATTAAATTTCCTGAATTTCCTAAAATCCTTCACAGTTTAATATTCTTCTTTGCAATATAAATTTAAATATAAATTTTTGTCAAAAAAGAACAACATTAATTTTTACAAGTTGTCAAAACATCCTTACATTGTTTTCATTAAGGAGAAATTTTATCGTTAATATATTTTCGTTAAATTTACCTTGTTATTAATTTATACATCCATGTTTTTATAACTGTAATAATTTTTTGTAGTTTACTATTTACAGTTTATAACTGTTATTGTAAAGAGCAACATTGACTTTTTAAATTTCATAAGAAAAGGCATTTTCTCTTACAAAGAGAATTACTAGTAAATATCTATAGCGATGTTAATAATTGAATATCTATGTTAGGTGGATACTAAATAATTGAATATCTATAACGATGCTCATAATTGAATATCTATAGCAATGCTCATAATATCTATAGCTATGATAATAAATTAAATTTTATAGTGATGCTAATAAATGAATATGTATAGCGATGCTAATAAATGAATATCAATAACGATGCTAATAAATGAATATCTATAGCGATGCTAATAATTGAATATCTATAGCGATGCTAATAATTGAATATCTATAGCGATGTTAATAACTAAATATTCATTAGCTGTTTAATATTTTCATGGTTGATTTCATTGATTTTTATCTCAATGCTCCGATAACAATTATAATCTTCAGTAATTTATATTAAATTTTAGATTAGATAACATAGATTAAATTTTTACATGGAATTTTGAAAATTTGAAGTTGATCATCATTAAATAAATGATGATCAACTTCATGGTTTTAATAAGCTTCAAAAATGTTTTAACATGGAATTACATAAAATATTTGTAATTGATAGATTATAGAAATAAATTGATGCATAATTTTGCAGGAATATAATATTTTCTTCTTCTAATTATGACAGATTAATCTTTGTTTCTTTCTCTTTCCTTGTCAATTACAAACAATCATTGAAATTGAAATGTAGAATTGAATCAATCATGAACAGATCAAACTGATAGTTCATGTTATAAAATCCACCAAATCTCCATTTTGTAATAATAGTTCGTTCAGTTATTAGTAATGGATATTCCCGATCTAATAACAATACGGAAAAAATGTTATCCATTTGAATCTTGGGTTTATTTGTTAATATCATTAAAAAGTTATATGATATTTGGAAAATCCATTGTTATTTTTTTTTACTAACATACTTTAACTTTCTAACAGTAATTTTTGAAATTTTGTTTGACGATTAATTGTTTTTGTATTTATTTTTGTTGTTTTGTTATTATTGTTTTGTATTTATTTTGTATAAATTATTGTATTTATTTTGAATGAAGTATACTTTTGTATTAATAGAATAAAAGTATTTAATAATTATTTATACTTTTAAATATTTTTTTGTAAATTGGGACTTTCATGTTCCACATAGGTGTCAAAATGGAATACTAAAAAAAAATGTACTTGAGGAGAGACTCTCGATTAATTTCTATGGAATTGAAGAAAACTTGAAAAACTCATGTAAGGCAGCGATGCAGAACTTAGTATGTTGATACTGTATTATAGATCTCGTTTTTGAAAGCAGTGACTGTAACGCGTAATACCATGTTGTTATTGTGACTAATCCTCAATGTCCTGCTGGGAGGGGGACGGGACATCTCAGCATGAGCAGTCTACTCATGGATGGAGAGAAGGGCAGCTTCTGTAGTGATGGATCAGCTGTAGGTAGAAGTGTGATTGGCTCCTCCATTGAAGAAGGAGGGCAGTGTCTTCCGGGAGGGCTTTTAGAGAACAACCCCTGCATTTTTGTATCGTATTGAAACCGGAAATCTCCCACCAGGTAGTCTGACTAACCAGGCAAGATGTTGAACATCCTAAACGCCATCGAGTCTCCTCTCGTATTTGAAACAGTGTCTACAATAAAACCGCCAGCGGATGGAACCTCAGACCTAATGCTCATCAGCGGTGCACGTTACCCCTGAACCACGAGTCGGCCACTATACCATTTTGAGATCATTTTCGTTAGTTAAAACTTTTATACGTGATACAGTGCTTCAGTGCTTTCATACACATTTTCCAAATTCTGAATATCACTGTTGTGAAGTATTTTTTTCACGTGAGTTTTACTGCAATTTTATCTATCGCTTATTTAAAATAATTTAACACTTAAAATATTGATTGGAAACGTAGTACACGTTATCACTAAAGTATAAATTAAAATATTTTAAAAATTTATTTAAAACTTTTGAGCATTTCCTTCAATAACGTATTTTCTTAAATATAATTTTTAAGATTTTTTTAGTGTTAATATTCAATGTACATTGATTTTAACATTGATTCAAAATATAAAACATATTATAGACCTAAAAGTATACACTTTAAATAATATGTTTTTTGTAAAATAGCTTTATGTATTCATTGTTTCTAATCTTATGTGGTAAAACGTTTAATAACATACTAAAAAGAAAAGACAGAATGTATCTATGCGGTATACGTTTATTGGGAATAAAATTAGATGTTCCAATAATCCCTTACATGTGCAAATTAATATTCATAGCACGTAAAACTATTAAGCTTAAATAGTAGCTTTCCAGTATAGTGGGAAGTTTATCTTTCAGGAAGAACAGTTTTAACACTAGTATTTGTATCATAAAAATTAGTAATTTAAGTTAATAAAATATAAAAGCAGTGATTAATTTGAGGTCAATTCTTCTTTTTATTAATCGTTTATGGGGAAAGATTAAAAAAAGGTTTAAAATACGTTTTAGCACTTATCATCTAATTTAATTATGCATAAAGGAAAGTTATTGGTGTAATTAATTGGTGGTTTTCTTTTTATATTTTGAATGAAAAGAAGCTTCAAGTTCTATGTGTGAAAAAAAAACCATAAAGAATAATTTATATTTGGAGGTGACTATTATTTAAAGTAAAAGTGAAGTTTGTTATATTTTTTATTTGATCTTTCGTTTTGAATTGTCTTTTTAATCCTCCTCTTCCAGCCAAAAACTGACAGATTTTATAATTTTGATATAAACAAGAGGATTTCGTTTGCCTACCTCGGTGATTTTCTTTTAGTTAAAATCCTTCAACGGAGAATCCTGATATTTAAAACTTTGGTAAATGATTTAGGTTATTAATTTAATAGTTAATTATAGTCTATATAGTTAGTCTTATAGTTAAACTGTGTTAGGACCAGTTTTTATTTAAAACATTTTATAATCGTTTATTGAAAATGTTTCAATTTTAAAATAAGTTATGTTTAACATCAAGTTATAAAAATCAACAGAATCTTTAATTAACGCTTTAAATTAAACTGTTGAAGTTAAATACAACTACCGCATCAATCGTAAAATTTCATTTGATTAGATTTGATCCAATGAAAGCGTGTTAAGTTCAAATTTAAAATTATTTGCAGGTCGATGAGTAAAAGGTGGAATTTAAAGTTTTAAAAACAAACATTGTTTTATATAACAGATAACTATTTTTTTTTTTTTTTTTTTTAGAAAACTGTTTATATAACAGAAAAATACTTTTAGTTTGCATTAGAATACTGTTTATTTAACAGAAAAATATTTTTAGCTTTGCATTCAAACCCTATGTAACAGAGAAATATTTTTAGTCTTGCATTAGAACACTGTTTATATGGCAGAGAAACGTTTTTAGTTTTGCACTAAAACATTGTTTATATAAGAAAGAAACGCTTTTAGTTTGTGTTTAAACACTATTTATATAACAGAGAAATATTTTTAATTTTTGCATCTTCTGGTTCTAACAAATCCCAAATGTTAAAAAAGTAAAATTCTGAAAGTTATCTTCTGTTAAACATCCTATAAACATTTTTCTTTAATTACTATTAATTAAGAATTGTATTCAAGTTTGATTATTTTAATTTCTAATAACCTAGTGGACGGAATATTTATTAAATGACATCAATTCAGAGTAAAATTATCAGAAATAAATAAACGAGTTTCTCAATTTTAGCTGAACGGTTTAAAATAATATCATCCGTTTATATACTCATAGTCGACTTTTTAATCGACTTGAATATTATAAGAGTTGCGTTCATTAAAAAATAATTTGTATTCATACCGTTTGTCTAAAATCAAAATTTTTTCCTGGCACCAATCAATTACCAGATTTATTTGAGTGAAAATTTTTCGCATTGTACGTCATTTAAAATTTTACACCGTAATTAAATATTTTTTACCCATTTGGCTTCCTGTAAATGTGAAGATTCTATGAATACAAAAAAATACTTTCCCATACACGCAACACACATAGATTGATTGATCTTTTATCGTTTATTTTTCCTTAATTTCTCTTTATTTTTAACTTTTTGACGAATTTTTTGTCCATGCATAATTTATTTCATTTGTTTCACGTGCTAGATAATTTAAAATGTAATACACTTCAGCGTTGAAATTCAGCGTGCTATAGATATATTAATCACCCTTCAAGTGAATTTATAATTTATTATGCATGAGTTTCACATTATTTTTATTGAAAATAACAGTTTTGCATAACATTCATTAATGAGTTTGATTATGGTAAGTTAAATAGAATATTATCTTTTGTGTGTTTTTCAGCTAAAACATCTCACAAGCAATTTTTTTAAATTACAAATATATATGTATATATATATATTTATATATTTGCAAAATATAATAAATATACTAGAATTAAAGTGTTTTCTTTAAATATATACTTTTTTTCTGAGTATTTCACATATTTTTAAAAGGATCTTATTCATGTTGAATCAATAAAAGTTAAGCTCGAAATTCTTTGCGAGTTATTAAAAATCAATGCAATAATTGCAAAATTTTAAGTTTGCAATTAAATAATTGCGGTCCGGGTTAGAATAGCCCCACTGCAGCACATGCATGTCGTAAGTGGCGACTAAATGGGTACCTAGTGCTCGGGGTATAACCGGATGGGATAAAGTAAGACTTCTCCCCTTTGGGTGCCCCATGTCTTTGTGCTTCAAGGTCAAAAAAAAAAATTGCATTTTTTACCCTTTATCAATTTGTCGAAAAAGATTCATGGAATTAGGAACAACAACAACAACAAAGTCAATTTTCTAATCAAATTGAAGCTAAAGGATAACAAAAAATACTCAATAATACTCAGTATAGTATTCTCAATGTAGCTAAGAAAAAGCATTGTCCTTATTTTTGCTTATTCAAAATCTTCAATTTCAAATTTGTTCCATAGTTCAGCTGCTAGACATACTTGTTTATATTACCTTAATTTCTCATTGGGTTTAGCGATTCAGTATGCAGTTCTGAACAACAAATGGACATTAAAATCAAAACATATTGATTATTTCGGGTCATGTTAATCTCAAATTAATGCTATTCAATCAACTCATTAAATCATTATATCCAAGCCTAACATGGAAAAAAATGCTATCAATATTTCACATAGATTAGTCTTCTTATGCCCAAATATCAATTTGGAATGAATGAATTTCAAGTTCGGCTGTTTGTCGGGTTTCGAGTAACTCTACTCAAAGTTAAGAAACGTAAAGCGCTAACCACTAAGTAATTTTTAGACATTTGAATAAGCGTAAAGCATGAAACAGTTTCTAATGATTGCATCTCAGAAATACTAGAACGATTTTAGAGAAGCATTTTAACATAAGTGCCAAAAGCACTAAATATCATAACTTAACCCTTGGTTACATTGTCAAGATTAAAAATGATAAAATTCATTTTAGAGTTAATTTAACAGTGTATATCATGAAACGCAATGTTAATTTATGATGTTTTTTTATCAAAGTTATTTAAATAGATACTATATGTGATAATAATTTAAGTTATCAATTTTTTTATTTTTGGCGTTAAATATCGTTGAATTGCTTATCACGTTTGAACTATTTGTTGAAATGAACTTATTAACGATTCACATATTTATTATTGATTTATTAAAAAAAATAATTATATTTACCGTTTTGGAATTAGCTAGTTCCGAACTACTCCTGTTGCCTATTTGGTATGCCATAGCTGCCTGTTTGATAGCTTTCGGTAGTCCTATTTCCACAACACAAAACTGTCCGTGAAAAGCGATTTGTTTCTCAGTATAGGGTGGAACAGGAACCGGCCTCATCCTTCTGGGTACTGTTATGTCTAGGCACTCGTCATAGTCTCCCAGGGCAGTAGCTGTACCTTCCAGCAACCCAGCAGATGGTTTTCCAAGGGCATCAAGTACTATTAAAAAAATTTTTTTATTAAAATCACGTCACAAAATATAAACATATTTTTCGTTAATTCTAACACGCAAGATAGCTGAAACTTTGCAATAAAAAGGCTTGTTTTTTAATTACTTCTTATCAAAGAAAGAATCTTTTAGAATTCTTTTACATATACCATTATACAGCTCGACAGGACAAAATTAATTTAAAGGGTAATATTGAATTGTGTATTATTAAGCAAAAAAATGAAAAATGAAATAAACAGTAAAATTAGTTTAAATATTTGAGTTAACCTGATCTTGGCTCAATGGTAAATTTCATAGAAAGCGTTCCCAGGTAAAAATTTGTTTGCAATATCTCATTGCAGATACTATTTTCAAAAATGGAAGACTCGATGGCGATTAGTGATATTGTATGGGCTAGTTCCACATCGATCATTTGACTTTTCTTCCTTGGATTTTCTACCATACGACATATAAATGATCTACACACTCCCTAAAGGCATTATTCTCCATTTCCATCGGTATTCATTAGTGGAATCTGAGAACACACACACACATATATATATATGTATGTATACACATACACACACACACACACACACACACACACACACACACACACACTGACACACACACACAGTGTGTGTGCGTTTTTCTAACATCTTTTATATTCTTTTTAACATATATTTTTAATTTTTTATTATATATTTTTATATATTTTATCATGATGACACAGATGATAAGCGTTGGAGCACGTTCATTAAAAAAGATTAAAACAAACTGATATATAAGTAGAAAAAGTACGCATGTAAATTTCGTGTTCGATGACGACGTTGTTAACATGCGCATTTATTGAGTTAACTCTTTCCATTGTTAAATGAGCCAATAAATTTGACAAATTTGCATTATTTTATGAGATGATACTATTCGCTCTTCCTTTTGAAGCTGTCATTAGTATTATTCTGTTTCAACAAATTCACATGATGTTTGAAGACGCATAATTTCTTTCATTTAGACACAAAAGGGAATTATACTGAATCAAATGTTTTGATAAGAAAAACATTTCATTTCATTTGAAGGAAGGAGGATAATTGAAAGACAGATATACAAAAGGAATGTAAAACAGCTGAATATCACGTTTGTTAATATGTTTGAATCTTTGATTATTTCCAATTTATGGGTCAAAGGTTACGTCACATTGACAGAAACAGACATTTATATGAATCAAATCTTTCCGTTTAATAACTAATTTTCTTCCTTCAGAACAATTTTGCTTCATTAGTCTTTTGAGAAACAATTAAAAAAATTAAGAATGAATTATTATAAAGGTATTTGCAATTAAAGAAAAATATTATAGCCAAAGAAGGCCACCATATTTAACTAAATATTGAAATCACAATTCAAAAATAATTTAATAAATTTAAAAATGATTTTTAATTATTGATGAGTATTTAATGTTTCAAAAATATGTATAATAAAGGACAAACTGAATAAGAAAGCTTTTTTAATAACGTAGCTTATAAATTGCTTCTCTCGTTTTAAAAGACGACCTAAGTAATTAACATTGCAATATCTTTTTTTTGCCAAATTAATGTCACTCATTTAAATCGGAATTGAGTGATCATTATCTGTGTTTATTTTATTTTTTATTATCCCACTTTGTCGACAGCAACACCTAGACCAAGTCCAAGAAACCGTGTGATCTTATTGAAGGGGAAATGGGAGGGGACAGCTTTTGTTGTGATGGAGCAGCCGTAGGTAGAAATCTGACTTGGCTCCGCGACGCTGAAGGAGAGCAGTGCCTTCCGGGAGGTCTTTGTAGGGTTAATTACCACGCATTTGCGTATCCCGGAAAACACCCACCAGGTAGTCCGACGAAAGAGCCAAAATGCTGAGCATTCAAAAACGCCATTGAATCACCTAATTTTTAAGCATGTCTACAACAAAGCAGCCAGCAGGTTGAATCTCCGCCCTAATGATCAGCGACATGTGTTGCCACTGAACTACAAGTTGGGCCTTCTGTGTTTATAAATGGTATTATATCGCTAAGAATGTTAGTTACAAAATTTATTGCGAAAAACAAATATCTAATTTCTTTCTTTAAATTTGAAACAAATTAATTATTTATAAAAATTAAAATAAACATATTTTTAGTTGTTGATAGAAAATGCTTTAAAATATCTTTATCTTTTAATAATGGATAAATGAAAGAATTTTACTTATATTATACAAGCAATATTCGATGCATAATTTGTTTTTTCCCTTTCTAAATTATTGCAGACTGATGTCTAGTTGGCTAGCGCTCTGGCCTTTGGTGCCACATGCTTCAGGTTCGAATCTTGGCAGTGGTATAGATGTTTGTGAGTGGTTCGGAATCTACGTTAAGCATTAGATCCTGGTCTAACTACCCCAAAGTGTGCAAAAAATGATCGTAGAGCTACAAACGATATAACGATAGAAACTTTGTTTAAATATTTTAAGCATAGGCAATTTTTCAAAAAAATTCATTATTAAGATTTACCTTATACAATTCAGATATTCCTTTATTGAGCAAATATCACGTGTTTACTCAAAATACAGTAACTTTTCATAATTTATTTTCTATACACATTATACTTAATTATTTCACTTCGAGTACCACGTTTTTCGTCGTAATGACGTCATTCACCCTTTTTTGAATCTATATAGTAACTTCCAGATTTGTTACGAAAGAATCCATATATTAAAAATTATATCCGGTTCTGAAAAGAGTAATAGATCGGAAGTTTTCAAAACCATTTGGCTTAAAATACCAGAAAAGAAATTAATTTCACTTTTTTCTTCCAAAAAAAAAAAATGACATTCGAAGTAACAGCCCAAAATATTGTAAAAGAAACTTGAACACAAAAATAACTATTTCTTATTTTTAGAAAAAAAGATCACGCTCGAAGGTTACAGCTGCTGAATCAAGATTATAACTAGTTCTTTACTTTGCTTTATTTATTATTATTTTTTTATTTCTCTTTCGGCTTACGTTGTGTGATACCGCTCGGGGCATTTACCTTGTGAAAGTGAGTAAAATTTCTACCTTGGGTGAAAAAAAAAGCGCGGGGTGTTCCACCTTGACCGTATATCATCAGGAAAGCAAAAGGTGTTTGCTTTTTATTAATTTTTTTATTTTTAAGGAAGAAAGGTAACTTGAAGAAAGTGCCAGTTCTCAATTACGGAATAGACAGCAAATTACGCTGCGTTATCGTAAAGTAACGTTCATGTTTTGAATTTCCAACATAATTTTAAGAGATGACGTGATTTGACAACAAGATTTTGATACTTTAAAAATAGAAAGAGCGTATAATTGGTATGGTATTGTCCAGAAATTTCGTTTTTAAGAAAAAAAAATAAGAGTATTAAAATGATTGATGATAGCAAAAATTTATTGTTTTGATCTTGAAAATCAGATATTTTTGCTTTGCAGTTATTTTCAATACAATGTAACGTATTGAACTTTTTCGATAATCCATATTTGTTTCAATTTAAAGTATTTTAAATAAAAATTTAAGCTTTTTGATTTTTCTCATTTTTATAATATTTTTATAAGAATAATTCTATATTGTCTTTAAAATAAATATCAATCTGCTTTATGAATATGAAATATAATTCGGTATACTATACTTGTGTTTTACTTAGAACTATTTTTTTTTTCATTTTGTAATTATGAAATAAATTGTAAAAGCATACTAATCCTTTTGAAAATCAAACACTTTTACAAATGTTCCTAATAAATTCTACAAAAATTTCTACATTTATTTATAACAAAATGTAAAAACATCAGTTTCACTTACTGAGTAGCATTTTTAATACGATATCTTTATAAGATTCAAAGACAATTCTATAAATTTCTCTAATTTTTTTTCTTTTAAAAGAAACATACTTTTAGAATAATTGTTTATATGACTATACGAATAATTGTTTATATAAATATTTTTATTCAGTTTATCTAATTTTAAAATACCAATGTTGTTGTAAAACTGTTTTAAAATAAAAATAAGTTTTTAAATTATTATAAGTTTGAAATAATTCTTCATTCCATCGAAAATAAATTATTAAATATATAATTTTAATAATATTTTATAGAGCAAAAAAAAAAAGATAAGGAAATATTTATACACTTATAAAAAAATGCCCAAAAGCTGTTCAGAGTTAAATGCAGAAATACATCTCTCTATAACATCCCAAATTTGCTCAACTCTTGCTGGCTGGACATCGCAAATGCACAATAATCTTTTTATCAAAAAAGCAATTCTCCAAGGTTTGTGGAGTCCAACATTATTGTCTTATAGGATGAAGGAATCACCATTTGCACTTGCGTAACGGCGAACAATAGATAGAGAATGCAGTCTCTCTATAATTGAACCGTAACGATGCCTCTTGGTACGATAGATAGTTCGATAGGACTGTTCAAAGAGATATCTGATCACACGCATGCCTGGACCTGCCTTGCTCTCTTTCATGCATTTGATTGGGATAAAAGCGGGTTACTGTCAATCTTCTTTGCAAGAAGAAATAAAAGCTGTAAGGAATGAAGATCTTCATTGATTTGAACTCTAATTTACTTCTTTTCGCCGAATTCCGGTGGTTGTGTGAGGGGTCCTCACTATGCTGGACGTTTCGCATACAACCCGGCTTAATGAAGCCTTTTGCGCACAATTGGTCTGGATACCACCTCACCAATGCTTGATATTAGGTGGTGGTTGTAGCAGTTTTGGTCCTCCTTTCAATTAGCTAATTAGCAGCTATCATATGCTGTACTTGTAGTATTAGGGTCTTCCTCGGCTGTACCCTCCAGAAACTGATTCTATTCTTCTAAATGCTATTCTTTACTGTCTATGAATTACAAAAGATTACCGTCTTACTTATAAGATTATCTCGGACCAGTTTCTATCCGGAAAATGGTTTGTGATCGTAATTCTTCGGTTAAATGATAAATCGGTTAAAAGTACGCACATCTAAAATATGTCTAACTGTTATGGAATTGTATGGCTATTGTTATGGCAATTTCACTGTAGATTTCTACTTACAGACACCACAATAACTTAATGCATGCTTTCAATCCAATGTATAATGACACTAAAGGATAGCATCTCTCAACTAATGTGCATATCTTTTCTCATGTAGCATTACTTTGTTCGTATTGTGCGTAATTTTTATGAAAATTGGCTAATGTTTGGGTCTGCAATCACAATTTTTCTGATTCCTTCTTAAATTTTGAAACCAGCGTAAACGATAGCGTTTAAAGACATATCGATTCTAATTTTTAAATCTTGCAACACAGTAAACCTGTTAACTTCACACGAACATTGAAAAAATTAATTAATTTCGTAAAAATTTGGAAAATAAGCATTATATATGAATTTTTAGCATGCATATATATAAATTTTTAAATAAGTATTATATCTAACGCTTTTTAAAAATATTTTTTTGCATATGCAATTCTTGAACTATAAAAAAAAACTAAATAACATTCATCTTCAGTTTAATAAAATTTTAAAACACCAGGTTTATTTAAGACTTAACGTCAGTTTACTGAAAAGAAGGTAATAAAAAAATTAATTCAATTTAAAAAAGACCCAATAAATTTTATTAGACCAATTTCATTTTTAGGATATAAAAAGAATTCCTTCCTGAAGCTTTTAAGTTTTGTTAAATTAATTAATTTAATTAATTAATAATTATTAATTAATTTCTTATTAAAGGATTTTAATTTTTTAATTTAATTTAAAGTATTTTATAGTATTTTTAATATTCTTCTATTGTGTATAAACAAAAAAGAATCTTTTTTTAGTAAAACTGATGAATTTCTTATGCATAATTGTAAGAAGTAATTAATTTTTATATTTAGTTTATTTTAATGAAAAATCATTCATAAAAGTTTTCTTAATTTCACAATTTATTTTGAATGTTTAAACAGAAATATTTATTTTTGTTCATAATTATTTTGGGATTTATTATTGTTAATTTTAATTAAGCAATAATTATTTCAAATCTATATTTATCTATCTAAGAGATCTCTCTCTATATATATATATCTCGCTATATATATATACCAAGTTAGAAATGACTTGAGGCAAATCATTCCTTTATTAATTTACTATAATCAGCAAACTATTCAAATGGTGAATAAATGGATTAGTTCTTAATTAAAATAATCAAAAATGAGTCGAACTTTACAATAAATGACTTAGATATTTCTTTCATCTGGTATTTATCTCAATTTAAATTCATATTTATTAAATAGCACAATTTTTTTTCAATTTTATAGTAAATTTAGTCGAATTTTATTACAAAAAAAAAAAAAAAAAATTCGAATTGTACTTTCGACCTAAATCATTGGGAAGTCAACAACCAGATAATTTCTGCTATATAGGCCTTAGGCAAGTCGATCACACGCGAGCGTCATGGTTTCCTTACCAACGGGTTGGGAAAAAGTACTTTTTATTTTAGCGTCATCGTATTTACTTAAAGGCGTGACAGGGAAGGCACTCTGACCTTTTTTGTAATCCAAAGTTCATTTCCAAAAATAACTCCTTTGCTAAATTATCTGGAAAAACTGTTAGATGCAATCTTTCATAACCATTCAAAACTACTAATTAAAGTTGGAATGAAAAAACTAAAAATATTATTGTTGCATGATTATAATTATGAAAATCTGATGATTTACAATAAAATTATATTGTCAAAATATACTTGATACTCATATTAATGAAATAATATTATATGATATGTTATGATATTATGAATGCATTTTAATACATAAAAATAAATCCTTAGAAAAATATCTGGAAAAACTGTTAGATGAAATCTTTCATAACAATTTCAAAAATGACAATAAATGTTGGAATAAAAAGGACTAAAAATTATTGTTGCATGATTATAATTATGAAGATCTGATGATTTACGACAAAATTATATTGTCAAATATATTTGATACGTATATTAACGAAATAATATTATATATATGTTGTAATATTAAGAATACATCTTAATACAGATAGAATATGGGGCCGAATGGATAGCACTCTGGCGCTCATACCGGTTTCGGATTCGAGTCCCGGCCATGCAAGGAGTGTTTGTAGTGGTTCGGAATCCACTTAAAATTGTAGGTACCGATATAATATGATTGTAGAGCATTGTGGGGATAGTGTTCCACTCGCCGGTAGCCAATCTTCAAGCTCCACATGCCTCCTGGGTAGAACTAAATGAGTAATAACGGTGCAGCACCTTGCTTATGACATAAAAGATTAACTGTCTCCTTATTGACAACTGCATTAGAACAACAGATAGAATTATAAATAATAGATGCATTTTATATTTTTATTGCTCTAATAAAAATAACTTAAGAATATACTTTTAAGCCATCAAATCAACCCACCATTTATAATACAGAAATGATGTAAAGCAATTTTTATTAATTGAAAGTGAAGAAACTTTTACAAGAATATGCATACAATCCATTGTCACTTCAGTGTGAAATATAATAGGCGAAGCGTTCAAATTGTAATTCTCGATTAGTAGTCTTGTGTGCGCGTTAATGCTTACACATTTTCTAATTTTCTTTTCTAACTACACCGTTGCATCAGTTTTAATGGTAATTTCATATGCAGGGAGCTATGCTTGACAGCCCTTTCTACAATCGCTTAATGTAATTATTATTTAATACATATTAATTGAAGGGTTTTTCTGGTTTAGACACAGCAATTCAATACAAATGCATTGCCAAATACATCAGCACTATAATTTACCTATTCTTTCTCATATCTCAGCAATGGTTAACTACTGCAAAAATTTGGGATTTGGAAAAGCATGGATATCCACTACTTATAAGTAGCAACGAGTTTTAAATTTATATCCAGTGGGAGAAAGAACGACTTAAAATTAGGATTACTTAAAATAAAACATTAGTGTTGGTATTAACAGTTGGAAATAATTTTTTGTCAAATTTCTTTTAAATTGATGCGTTTTATAATTTTAGGAAATTTGAATCTTTTCCTTTTCAAGAAACCTACAGCATACACTCAATGATCAGATTAACGAATACGAAATATTAAAAATATGTCTTTCAAATCGCTCTAGCTGTATGAGTCATGGTTAACAACCTACAAAAAATTGGGATTTAAACAAACATTGATATCCCTATTTATAAATAACATCGAATTATAAATTTATACTAAAAGAAATTTGCTTACGGAAAATATTTACATTAATTATTTAAATATTTTTGCAAATGTCGTAGTTATGTATTTACTATCTCTTCAAAAACAAGTATTGCTTGCAGCAGTTTTGAAATTCAATGTTAGAAGTAAAACTTTATATAAAAATAATATTGAAAAGTTTATATTGAATTTATAAAACAACCAAAAACATTTTATGCACAATATTTTGGTATAAATAAACATATTTTTAAAAAGAACAAAATATATATTTTTTTTTAAATATTTTTGGGAAATTTAGAATGCTTTAATTTCTTAAATGCGTTTTGATAGAACGAATAAATATTTTTACATTAGGGCATTTAGTCAATTTTTTTTTTTTTTTTATTTTTAATTATGCAGATCTTATCTGAGGATATAATTTAAACCGTCAATCAAGGATCTTTCATTTACTTACGTATTTTTGGGAAGAAAAAATTGTTAAATCGTGAGTACTCGCCTTTTATTTCCTGAATCTTGAAGGTCATTTGCGGTTTGTTTTTATTTGTTTAAAAAGCAAACGTTGTATTGTTAAATTATCCAAACATAGATACGCCTTGATTAGAAAAACATTTATTAAATATTCATAAGACTTGTTATAAAATGTAATAAAATTTTTATTTTTACACAATGGCTCCCAAAGTGTTCGTACAGTAAAAATTTATAGAAAAAATCCAAAGCATGGAATTGAATAAGAATATAGTGTTCAATATTTTTCTTAAACTCTCCATGTGATTCTTAATAAAGTCTAATAATTTTTGAGAAAATATTAAATCATTTTCTTTTTTAAAAATGAAAATGTAAGCAAAGAAATAACACAAAAATAATCGTACACTGAAACATTTTTGGATAATTTCATAAATAAAATATGGTTTATAAAATAGGGTTATAATAAATTAAATAAAATAAATTTAAAGGTTTTACAAATAAATAAAAATATATTTTTGCATTTTTGATGGCATGCAAAAAATCTTTTGCTTCAATATTTCGTTATATTCTATTTATTATCTTAAAATGGGCTCATAGTCGTAAAGATATATTGAAATACATTAGAAATTTGATTACTATGCAGTATGTGATTCTAAAATTAATACTTTTATGAATTTTGTTGACATTTTACAAAATATTCAAATTCAATCCTAAAATATTATAATTTTATAATATTTTATAAAATTATAATTTTGAAAAGAATCAGAATAAATAATCGAAAAAAAGTCAACCATTTTCATTGTTTTTCTTAATTTTTAGGCAATCAAATTTATATTATTAATGGTATGTAATTACTTTTTTTAGTAGCAAACATTGTGTTATTTCAGTGGTTGCGAGTTACATAATACTACAGTTGTAAAGCATATTAATACATGAATACATAATAGTTTGTAGTACAGAAGAGAATAATAATGTAATAAGAGTTATTTTACTCAAAATTTGTATTTAAATTTAAAAGACATAACTAAGAGTTAAGTAAAAATTATTTTCGAAAGATTTTCCAAAGGATTTTTTTTTTTTTTTAGTTCATATACTTAATCTTACTCTCAAATTTAAATGTGATGAAAAATTCATACTAGTGCTATTTAATATTTATGTAATATTAATGTTTGAATTAAAAGAGAGAAATTTTCGTGATAATAAAAAACAATTTAAAAATAATTTCATTATTATTTTACCAGTACACTTGTTTATTTTTAAACTTAAATTTGGAACATACTGAAAATTTCTTCTTTTGAATAACATAAACAACTTTAGTTAATTATTTAAATGAAACATCTTTTTTAAAACATTAATTTTACAAAAGAAATTTTTAAAAAATGTTCTTCACTTACATCTTACGGCCCAACTTTTGATATCCATCACGCCTTTTACCACCATAAGCAGACCGGACAAACATTTACCGCTCAGTCGAGTTTCAGTCACAATTGTCATCAAATAAGGCAAAGCCATCTTAAACCCGGAATTCACCAGGCGCTTCAGCTTCTTTTCTGCCTCGGACAGAGACTCGATGCGATCATCATCCTTCAAAATACCATCGATCCCACTCTTGTCCGCCAAGGCACCATCCGTGAGCTCCGAAAACAGAACGATGCAGCAAAAGGCCGCAAGCGTCAGAGAAAATCCTCATGCTCCTCATCCTGCTCTGGAGATGAACATCAGATCAGTGAGCCTCCGAGCTGCAAGAGGTGGACATTTCAAATTTCAAGAAGACCTTGAAAAGCTGAGAGAAACTTGCGTCAATTCCGGAATCAATGCAAAAAGGGGGAAGGGGGAAAGATATGCTGTGATAGGCGGTTTCGTCCAGTCCGGCTACAACGTGCTAACCGGTATACCTTGAGAACACATCTCGGATCATAGATTGGACAGGAAAAACAATTATACCGAAATCATTTACTGTAGCGATTAGAGGTGAAAGTATTTTTGAGGGAAAAGAAGTTAGTTTCTTTGTTTGTGGTCATTTTCCGCCGTCGTTTTGCACATATTAATTTCTTTTTTTTACCAATCGATTCAATCAAACAGCGTCATTCCTTATCGAATTACAATATACAATAGATATGTTTAATAAGTATGCACTGCTTACACTTTTAAACTGATGGAATCTGATTGGAATTGATTTGGATCTTCATATATTTAAATGAGGGATAATTTGTCTGTCTGAATGTTATTGCATATTTAAAGATTTTTATCTGAAGAGGCCTATGACGTCAAAACTGTGTAATGTAAATGTTTAGTATACCAAAACGCCGTGTATAAACACATGACACTTAATAGGCATGTAGAAACATTATTATTTTTTTAAAATTTAATGTTAGGGTGTTCAAATCATGAGGCCGTTTTTATTAATTGCATAATGAAGGATTATCTCTTTTATGAAATATTTTCCTTTTCCATCTATTCTGTATGCTTCTCCAAATGAGCATTATAAACAATATACATTTTGTATATAAATTAGCATAACTTGATCTCATAGCCATGTTACAAAAAATAAATAAATGTTTAAATAAATGATAAATAAATGTTTAAATAAATAATAAATAAATAGATAAATGTTAATAAATAATAGATAAATGTTCAATAAATAATACTAGATAAATGTAAATAAATTATATATAAATAAATTATTAATAAATAATTGATAATTGTTTTAAGCTTGAATGAAAGTGCTTCTTACAGTTTAACGGCATCATATGAGAATAGCAACCTATTTTAATTAAGTGAATTAATTATATTTTGAGGAAAAAAATTTAACAAAGAATTAAGTCTTGTTAATAATAATATAAAAATTTAAGTATACCAACAAAATTATAACATTTTTTATTAATAATTTATCTCGTCATTTTACTAAAATAAATAAAAAAGATTGAAATAAATTAAGTATTTATTTAATTATTTTTAAAAATGCAACTTTATTTTAGTACATTCCCTTAATTTTATTTTTCAATTTAAATATGCTTAAATTGATATTTATTTATCAGCAATTCATATGGGTGCAAAGTTTCATGATGAAACACTTTATGAAATGATTAATCATCTGGTTTTATGAATATAAAAACTAAATTATTTTTATATGAAAAATCTTCTTCATTGGCGTAACAGCCCCTGGTGGCCCTAGGCCGTTTGCCAACTAGAAGATATATGAAAAATCCTTCCGGAAGGCATATTCATAGAAAAACATCTAAACAACGAAAGAGTGGTGTCATTTCTAATGCTTGTCTTACTAAATCAATCTAGAATTTTAATATTTTAATGCATATTGTGCACAGTAAAAGTAAATATTGTAACAAAATTATCTGTCCAATGTAACAAATATTTAAAATATTTTTATTCTGCATTTGCCTATCAATCCGCTAATATGAAGTAAACTGTAAAATAGTTATTAAAGTTTATGGGATAAAAAAACATTATCTCCATAATTTTAAAATTAATTCATTCTAAAGATAATTTTATTCAATGCTGAAATATGCAAAAATTGCACCACCACGGGAGATGGTTCCATCAGCAACTGTACAAGATGCAGATTCGATTAGTGCTTGGATAGTGTCCTAAGGGATGGAAGTTCGTATGCTCTCGCTCCACAATTCTTCCTCTAATTAAGGTTGGGGCAAATCAGGCAAATGACAGCAAATCACATTTCAGATAAGCTCGATCGGTGAGAGATCTGGAGGCATTGCAGGTCAAAGAAACAACCGGATATATCGTAAGGCTTGTGGAATGAATGCCGTATGCTGCCTATGATATATGCGTTGTCCTGCTGTAAAATACAATTTTGCATTCTGAATGCCACCTGCTACAGCATCTCATCAATGCATCTCCATGCCGTTAATTTGCAAGGGTGATCTGCTTTCGTATCTGATAGCATCCCAAACCATTATACCACGTTGAAGAGCGGTATGATGTTCAACAACAATGATCGGATTGGCTGTATCTCCAAGACACCTCCACACACTCACTCCGTGATTATCATCTGACAAACAGAACCGAAATTCTTCATAGAACATGTGTCATTCAGTCGCTCAAGCGACTCGTTATCGCCACCATCGCAATCTTTCAAGTCGTCAATGGCAGTCTTGGCAAAGGGCAAGACGCAAGACTTGAAACTGTTCTCCCAAATATTGGTGCATCTAAAATTTTGTGGACATTCCACTGAATATCGAGGGTGGGCAGACACCGCTTCCCTTTGGATGCGTCGATCAGTGAGTTCAATTGTACATCTGGTTTTTCGCGACGATTCACAACTCGTTCATTGATCCATTTGGACCAAATTATAGAAGAGAGAAGAATTTGTGTCTGTATCGGCAGCTCGGGATGGGCATCCCATATCTTCATGACGTCTTCTCATGGATGGAGGGAAGAGAGCAGTTTCTGTTATGTTTGAATACCCGTAGGAAGTAATCTGACTTGACTTCGAGTAGCTGAAGATGGAGGTGAGTGCCTTCTGGGAATAACTTTAGGGGAACTACCCCGCATTTGCCTATAGTATGGAAGAAAACTCGAAAAACTCCCACCAGGTAATCCGAATTATGAGGAAAGTTGTTGAACATCACAAACGAAATCGAGTTTCCTTATTTTTGAAACAGCGCCTACACAATGCCGCCAGCGGAATGAACCTCATCTCTAATGTCAACACCAACGCACGTTACCACTGAGTCACGAGACGGGAATACATCTACGACTTTTCAGCAACATATCGCGTTAAGACCAAACAGTCGTTCATAAGTTAGCAATCGGACCCCTCTTAAAACATCCAATTACTGTAACTACTTCCGATGTCTTGTTCGGTCCTTTTAATCCAGACATGTCTTAATCCCTTCCGTGAATCCACTTCCTCGAAATTCTGAATCTTGTACAGACTGTTGGTTCATAGTTCATACACCGTGAAAGCGCTGTAATCACATCTGTAATGTAAGATTCTCATCTTTGCTTAAATTGTTCAGCAGCGCGTTCTCCGAAATTTGCATGCTTATACGACCGAATTTGTAAAAGTGCATAATAAGATTATCAAAAGATTTTAAAACAAAAAATAAAATTTCAAAACTTTTATTATTTTATTATAAGTTTACAATTTGTATTACTTATTAGCATATCACAGTAGCACTAAATACTAAAAAAAAAGTAATTTTATTACCACTAAGAAAGAATGAGCTTTGTGATGTATTTTGTAAAGTAATTCACATTTATTTAATGCAAGTTTGCATGTTTCTGGAATATATTGTTGTCCTTTCATGTTGTGAAATCTTAATTTTTTTTACAAATTAATAAATTCTCGATTGAAATCGCATGTGTGTTCTTCATTTAAATTATAAGAAATTTCACATAATAATTATTAAAAAAAAATCAAGAAAAAAAGCTTTTCTATGAATGAACTTACAAATAATGATTAAACTTTCATTTTAAAATAGTTCAGTTTTAAATAATAAATGACAAAATTTTCATTGATTCAAATATTTTTATTTAAATTGATGGAGTTGTAAGAGAAATTATTTTGCTAATATTAAACTGGTAGAAAATATGACATGCATAATGTGATTTAAATATTATCTAATATTATTTATAATCTTATATTAGAACTTTTTTTAAAGATAGTTATTTTGAAGTTTATCATGATAGATCGTAAAAAATTATAGTTTTCACGATAACAGAATTTTGAATATTTATCTAGAATATGGCTTTTATATCTTTTAATATTAAAAAAAAAAGAAAAAGAAGGGCCACAGACAAAATCGAGTCCAATTATGCACGTAAATTCCTAAAATATAAGCAGTTCTAAGTATATAAAGATATACATAAATATAGATATTTAAATTTTTTTAGAGCCCAAAAGTATCTACATACATCTTTTGGCTGTAAATATATTTAGAATGTCACGAAAGATGGATTTCTCTGACACATTCACACTGAACTTTCTTTTCTTTTCTCCATACTTCACCCCCACCCTATACCTAGGGCTATGTAGCACATACCAGTTAGAAAAGGGTAGGTGGAACGTCTTTGGGTCTTGTAGGTACCACGAACAGCGCACTAACTTGTGATATGGGAGATAAACTTCTACCGAGAGTATTTTAAGGGGTAACTGCCTTCACATTTGTATGTTGTTGGGGAGAAAACCAGGAAAACTCCCGCCAGGCAGTCTGACTATATACTATTTTACACGCATTGTCACGATCGACTTTGAGTCTTCTCGTTCCTGAAAGCAGCAATAATGCCTCCATCGGATTCGAATCTCAGCCTTAATACACACTAACTGCGCACGTTGCCACAAGTCAGGAATACTCTTACAACTAAAATGTTTGGCATTCTTTTTTAAAAACTTTAAAATCTATGAAATCGACAGAGCATAGTTCTTAACTGTATAATAATTCCCTTCCATTAAAATATACCGACCTATTTATTCTATATGATATTTATAGAAAAAAAAAAATGATTAATAGCTTTTTTAAGAAAGACAAAAATATGAACTTCTCTTTGATAAAATCAACTAATTCGAATAAAAAACTTACACTATAGGGAATACCGATGTATGTGATGTGAAATAATTTGAAAATGAGGCTAATTCTTTATTAAAAATAATAATAGCACATAAATAAAGAACACATGGAATTATGTCACTCTTTGTATGAAAATGTACTGTAAAGACACTGCTCAAAAAAGAATCACCATTTAAAAAAATTAAATTATTTAAATTAATGGTGACAAAATCCTCTTCAAGGCAATCATAAGGCTATTAATACATAATCATCGAAAATTAAAAACCAACAGATACAGAACATGAATCAATAGAAATTGTATAAATAATCTAGAGACTTGAACTGTTAGTTGAAATATTTTACTACAATCCTTTATTACGCTGATTTATTTCGATATGGACAATCAAACTTCAAAATGAAAATTGGACTTTTTAGGCAATAGTATATTTCCTTAAAATTTAATTTACGTAGACACGGCATCATCAACACAGAGTTATAAAAATATCCGTACGTATTATAACAAAATTAAATATTTTGTTACAAAACAAGACAAATCAGTATGATAATTTTTTATTGCATTTAAAATTTCTGCTACTTTTTTTCAGGAATTACTCGAAATTTTAAAAGAAAAATCAGCGAAGTTTATTTTAAACACAGTTGAATGTTGAAAATGTCCTTTATATTTAATATTCCTACCTACACGTTATCATTAAATCATGAGTCGACTCATTATTATTACGAAACGTCGATATTAAAACTAAAATGACAGTGGCAGATATAGTTAATATGCTATTGCTTTAGAATACTTAAAACATGTGTCTTCGAAGAATAATTATGAAAAATATATATTAATGTAGTATTTATTCGACAAAAGAATAAATATCTAATTTCTGGTTTTTTTCTGTATTAAATAGGCAGCAAGAAATATTATACAAATATGTTAGCCTTGAGATGCCACTTTGCTTTTCATTATCAGTAAGCTTTATTTAGAAAATAGAAACAACAACACACACACAAAGCTTAGTATTAATGCTGATTTAGTTATTTTCAAATCATTTTATAAGGAACTTATGTGAGAAAGATGCTGACAGAAAATCTATAAATTTTTATTTTGAAAAGAATTAGAATTTCTAAACGAAATTGCCTTCATTGATAATATATAATCTCTTAGATTTTGTTTTGAATATCTCGATGAAGAAAGAAAATCTGATTTATAAAGTTACGATTCCATGAAATGGAAAAAAATCGCACAAAATCTCTTAGCTATACGTTATATTCATTTATTAAACTATCTGTTTAAATGTATGATTTTGTTTACCTACTGCTACATATTAATGCATGATTTTATTTAAACCTACTGCTGACTAAAAGTTAAATGCCAGAAAATATTTGGTTCGTAAAAATTTTTAACTCATTCATATTTTTAAACATAAAAAATTTGAGAAAATTAGATGTTCTTAAAAAAATGTTTGAAAAATTGGGGTTTTTAAGTCCTAAAGTATTAAAATTAAATTTAATTTTATTACTGTGCCCAAAAAGTAACACTGATTATTTTTTTTTTCAAAAACTCTTTATTTATTCTCCCAAATTTAGTTCATCGCCTTCAAAGTAATCCCCTTCGGACACAATGCACTTATGCCAACTTTTTTTCCAATCCTCAATGCATGCTAAAAAGTCATCGGCAGGAAAGGCTTTCAAAGCGAGCGCCGATTCACGTTGAATTCTTCAATCGACTCAAAACGGTGTCTCCGGAGTGGTTTTTTGAGTTTAGAGAAAAGCCAAAACTCGCACGGTGGGAATACGGTGGTTGAGGAATGATATGGGTTTCATTTTTGGCGAAAAAGTCACGAAGAATCAATGCAGTGTGAGCTGGCGCATTCGCTGTCTTCGATACCAATCGAGATTCGACGCGTTTGTGGCCCAAAATGGAATTGCCCGATCCTATTGAAATTCTAACATCATCAGCAAGGTCTCTAATTGTAAATCGACGGTTTGCAAGCACCAAATCTTTAATTTTTTGGACGTGAGAGCTTTGTCGGTTGAGGTTGAGGGTCGACCAGAGGGCTCTTCGTCTTCAACGCATTCTCTGCTTTATTTGAACTGTTAAAAATAATAATGTGCTTTTATGTTAGGTTACTGTTCATATTTTCAAAATATCGTTTGTCATTCAATGAAAAATGTTCGGTTTTATTATGATTTAGAACTATTATTCACTGAAAAAGGACTATTTGTAAATTCAATTTAGAACTAATTTTATCATTTGCAAAACAATTTTAAAAAAGGAAAGAAGACGCTTTTCTATGGAAGAAGTTAAAGAGTACTTTATAATTTCGATTTTTATTGAAAAATCCTATAGTAAATCCATTTTTTTCGGAATGAGAAGTTTTAGCATTAGTCATTGGCTATGAAGCTGAGTCTCACAATTTTGGGGGGGTGGCTTGATCTTCAATTGACTAGTGTTCTGGTCTTTGGTACCTCAGTCTTCAGGTTGGAATCCTAGCGGTGGCACTAATGTTTGTTAGTCGTTTAGAATCCACGTTAAGCTATAAGTCCTAATTAGCCTACAGTGGGCATAAAGTGACATACCAAACCAAATCACAATTTTGGTTTCTGATGTCATCACAATCTAGAGCAAATCTCACCAGAGCTATAAACGGTTCACTAAAATTTAAAAAACATCACTTTGTTTTTGCATAATTACTATTTTGATTTATATTATACAAATAACACATTTTTTATTCTCTATATATATACAGTGTTTAGTAGAAAAAAAAAAACTACACAAAAGAAGCTAACGATGCTAATGTATACGATGCTAATATATATTATGCCATATACATTAGCATCGTATAGATTTAGCTGGAGGAGTTAAACTAAACAGAAATGTTATTGTTCTTTATGAAGTTCAGAAGATCCTTAATTATGGGAGAAAAAAATCTTTTTACTGATTTTTTTTTTTTTCATTCCTGTAATACAGTACAAAGGTTCAAAGTTAGTAATGAATGCACGTTTAGTTGAAATAATTTTGTGATACGTTAAATCTGCATGCTGTCTTTTGCTATTTCACTTTTCTTTGCATGTGATTTTCTTCTTGCTAGCTCACCGGGGTGTACTCCTATAGTATAAAAAGAAAACTAAACTCTTTCTTTATATTACGATGCTAGTTAAATAACTTTTTTTCTGGTTCTTTTTAGAACTTATCATGCAATTATTAAAATGAGATGAAGTAACATTTCGTCTTTTTTTTTTTTTCAAAGTCAAGTTTTCTCACTGGGAAAGTGGCACTAAAACGAAAAGGAGAATTTTGTTACAGTTGTACATGAGGTTAATGACTCAGCAGGTATTTTATTTATTTATTTATTTTTGGTTCACTCACCTTGACCTAGGTTGACCCCAGCAGATAGCAGTGAAGTCCATCTTCTAAGATTTAATAAATGACTGACTAGTTTTGAAACTTTGTTTGACATTTTATATACGTTAACTAATATCAAAGTTGTTCAAAACTTTCTACTTAAGTAAATTAATTTGCACATTTTTTATGAAATTTTTTCAAATTAACCCTAAAGCTAAATATATCTGTAATAATGATATGATATGATATGTTATCTGATATGATATGTAATAATGATATCTGTAATAATCTGTAATAATATCTGTAATAATGTTTCTACTGAAAAGATATTTAAATAAAAACATTTTTGTCGAATATTAAATAAAGTTTATATTTCTATTTCAAGGGCCTACATGGCAGAGTGGCTAGCGCTTTGGCGCTCGATACTACAGGTTTCCGGGTTCGAATCTCGGTGGTGCTATGGATGTTTGTAGTGGTTCGGAATCCACTTTAAACCGTAGGTCCCGGTCTAACAGGATCGTAGAAGTTTGCGGGGGTAGTGTTACTCCACTTCCGTAGCTTATCTTCAAGCTACACGCACCTCCTGGGTAGGGCTAAGTGAGTAACGTCGGTCGGCTGTATTAGAACAAAAAAAAAATATATTTCTATTTCATTTAACCATGAATTAATCAGTTAACATCAAATAAGTTAGCTTTCTCTGTGGAAGAGATAAAAGTTTATGTCATGCACGGAAAAAGAGCATTGGACTGGAAAAGGAATTTTGGCAACCGACTTCTTCTATTGTGAAGTTTACTATTTGAAGGTTTTTAAGGTTTAGACACGTTAACAAAAATGTGAACCTTCATTAGAAAGACCTTAAAGAAAGCTAGGGCCATTGATGTATAGATGAATTATCATGTAGATCAAGCCCTTAAGGTACATATGCATTACCATGGAGATGGCACCATTCATATGCAGATGCATCATGATGAACATCTGTAAATGTTTAGATAATCTTCATTATTCACTGTTTTCCCTGAGAAATAAATCCTAAATTTCCTGAAAACCCAATAAGTGATAATTATCTATGATATTTACTAAGCATTTATTAAAATGCCAACAATATTTGTATACCTTCGTTCTGAATATTATAAAACCGCCATAACTCTTTTTTATGCCATACTAACTCAACATTCTTCTCTCTCTCTCAATTATTAACTCTTTTAAACAGTTTCTTAAACCGCAATATAAAGACGATTAACACAAGCATAATGCGCCCGCGCGTATTTAATCCCATAAATTGGCGAAATTTTTTTGACTGTCGAAAGCAAGAATAATAAAAAATATTTCATACAATGTAAATCAGGGATGGGCAAACTACGGCCCGCGAGGCCAACTCTGGTCCGCCGGAAGGTTCTATCCGGCCCGCGGATAGAATTTCAATTTGCCGGTGCGAGGTAAATTAAAAAGTATATATTATATATCCATCTCCTTTCCTACTTTGATAAAATATTATTTTTTTCTTCCTTTATTTCAATGGACTGATGATCTTTTTACTTTCTTTATTTTTATTCTACAAAACATTAATCGATGGAAATAGCAAGCACAGACAGCTTTTAATCGGTAAAGTGTTAAAAGCGGAAGTTCTTGGTTAGTTATAGCTCTAGATTGGCGCCAGCAACGTTTCTTTTTCTCGGGGAGCAGACATATGGGAATCCATACAGAGGGAATTAGACCTCACATGTGACAGACTGCGCATTTTAAGCTCCAGCCAGCGGGTTTTTCTTTTGGCGCGAGTTTTAATATTATTGATTGCGTATGGAAAGATTGCGGACATACCGCATCATTGTGAAAGTGGTCAAATTATTAAAAGTATAGCGTAGCTAGTGCTTGTTTGGTTATTCGTAAAATATTTCAACTCCAAATTGGGTACTAAAAAAACGTCAAGGTTGATTCAAAGTGCCGTGCTTTTAATGATGAATGGACCTGGAAATATTTTTTACAGATGTAAAAATATAAACCAGTGTGTCTCATCTGCAATGAAGCTGTTGCAGTCTTCAAAGAATATAACATTTCCCGTCATTTCACATCTAAGCATAAGAATTCCAATTACGAAGCAATGTCCGAATCTGAAAGAAATCAAAATCAGAAAGTCTTTGTAAAAAATTATCAGGCCGACAAAAATTTTTCAAGAAGGTAAACAATATCCAAGAAGCAGCTACATATGCAAGTTGATTGTAAAAATATAAAAAATTATTATGCTCTCAGTGACGGGGAGCTTGTTAAGCAATGCATGCTCCAAATTTGTGATGTTTTATGTCCAGACAAGAAAATAATTTCGAGACCGTAAGCTTATCTCGAAAAACGGTGACTTCTAGAATCGAAGCCATCGATAAAAATTTGACATCACAATTAGTCAAAGATTGGCCAGTTTAAATTTTGCTCCATAGCTATGGATGAAAGCACTGATATAAATGATACTGCTCAATTAGTATTATTTATAAGAGGTGTTGATGATAATTTTGAGATTACCGAGGAACTGGCGTGCATGCATTCTTTAAAAATTACAACGAGATGTGATATTTTTCGTGAATTTCAGGAAGGACTTTTAACTTTAAAAGTGCCAATATCAAATATATGTAATATTACGACCATTGGAGCACCAATTTGACAGGATAAAAATCTGGATTTCTTGGACCCTTTAATCAAAATTATCCCGAACAATGTTGTTTTTCTACATTGTGTTATACAACAAGATGCTCTGTGTAAATCTGCATTGAACACGAAAACCCGTGCTTGATACAGTCCTGAAACTTGTAAATACTATTCGATCTCGTGGACTTAATCACAGGAAATTTCGAAATTTTCTTCAGTCCGTGCTATCTAAATATTCTGATGTACTGTATTATACGAAAGTAAGGTGGCATAGTGCAGGGTATGTTTTCGAGCGAGTTTGGCAGCTGAAAGACAACATTTTTTCGTTCTTCCATGAGAAACAGTGTTCTGCGGAGTGCGAAATGTTAGAAGATACAGAATAGCTTTCGAACATGCATATTTTGCATATTTCACAGATCTTCTTTGTCATATGAGCAACTTGAACGTCAAGATGCAAGGGAAAATCAATTTATCGACGATATCTGGGCCCATCTCAGAGTTTTTGCACTAAAACTTAATCTGATTGTTGGGCAGCTAGCTAAGAACGAATTGTCTCATTTCCCGAGGTTAAGTTCAAGATTTCAGTTCCATTCAAACAGAATTGGATATTTTTACCATGCCGTTCAACGTAAATTGTTAAGCATTGAGGTCAGATTTTCAGGTTGTACTAATTGAGTTGTAATCTAACAATCATCTCAAGCAGTTGTTTCTAAATTTGCCAAAGATAGAGTTTTACAAATCATTATCGAAAGTAAGTTTCCCAAATTTAATATCTCATGCCCAGAAAATCGGTGCTATGTTTGCTTCATCTTATATTTGTGAACAAGTGTTTTTCAACTATGAACCTTAGAAATAATCATTTCAGAAGTAGACTGACAGATGAGCATTTAGCCTCGTTCCTTAGAATCAGTACATCTCACTTCGAACCTCAATGTAAGGAACTTTTAAAAATAAAATCGCAATTTCATTCCTCTCATTAACATATTTAAATTGTAATACTTGTATATAGTTTTTAAATTTTAGAAAAATTTATCTTGGCCTGCCAAACTTTTTTTTTTTTTTTCGATTTTTGCCCCGCGACCGAAAAAGTTTGCCCATCCCTGGTATAAATCGTAAATGTTAATCAAAATAGTTAGTAATAACGTGCAATCTAAGCAAATAAGCAAAAATGTGATAGCATAATATTTTTTATTTCTTTTCTACAGAGTTTATTTGAATTCTTCAATAGATCTAGAAATTCAGGGAAAATAAGGATAGGAGAAATAAAAAATGCAAATTTATATTGTATACATATAAATAGGGATTTTTAAGAAATAAATACATAAAAATTACATAAATTATTTAAAGAAATTGTACGTAGGGCCTCATTCATAACAGAGCTGTGTCGCAGGATGGACAACCGTGGATTATAGGAAGCTACAATTTAGTATCCTTACAGGAGGTCCCAAACAACAAATTTCTAGATCTTACTTAGTAATTTACGATTACACACTTTTACCTACTTATTTACTTACTTGGTTACTTAAACATTTTTAATAAGTGGCGAGCGAATGATACATGAAATATAGAATGTATATAGTAAAATATATGTATATAATATGTACATAAAAGTATCTATATAATTGAAATATATGTATATAGTAGATATATAAAAATATGTAGGGCCTCATTCATAACAGAGCTGGGTCGCAAGGTGGACAACCGTGGAATATTTGAAGCTACATTCAATATCCTTACGGAAGACGCCAATCACCAAACTTATACATCTTACTTGGTACATAACACTTTTTAAAAAGTCGCGAAAAGAGTGATATATAGTATTATATAAAATATGATTATAGTAAAATACACTATCTGGAAGAAAGTGACGGACACCCCTCGAAAAGTAGAAAAGTCGACAATACAGCTGACACATCCGTAATAATAGATATCACGTGTCAGCCGTATCCTATAAATACTCTGTGGAGTCGACTAGAGTTGTTTTTTGTCAAGATGCCGCCACGGGAAGAGTTGTCAGAGTTCGAGAAGGTGTGTTGGTTGGATTGCATCTCACCAAGGTGTCAATTAGGGAGATATCCCGTCTCCGTAACTGCTCAAAATCAACTGTAGCACGTGTAGTGTGTCACTACAAGACTGAGGGGACACTGTCAGGACAAACCCCGAAGTGGACGACCTATAGTTCTCACCAGCAGGAACCGGCGGGTGCTCGGCAGGGAGATTCGAAGTAACCGTCAAACATCCATGGATAACATCGCTAAAGAGTTTAGACAAGCCACAGGTGTGGCCGTTTCGACCAAGACTTTTTCGTATCGAGGCCCATAAGTTAGGTTACACTGGACGTTCGGCGGCCCATAAGCCTTTGATTACGAAAACCAACAAGAAAGCGCGCCTTCGATGGGCCAAAGACCACCGTACTTGGACTCTGGATGACTGGAAACGCGTCCTTTGGGTGACGAGTCACGACTTACCCTTTTCAGTTCCGATGGAAGTGTTTGGGCATGGCGTTTACCAGGAGCACGCCTTTTGCCCGAGTGTGCCTTCCCAACTGTAAAGTTTGGTGGAGGAGGATTGATGGTATGGGCCTGTTTCTCCTGGTATGGGGCTGGCCCACTGGTGAAGGTTGATGGTGCGATGAATGCCGATAGATACTGTGTTATTATCGACAATCATGTCCTTCCTACCTTGGGGGCAAGATATGGTATATATGATTGCTGGTATCAAGACGACAACGCAACATGCCATGTTGCAAGGAGGACTCTTGATTGGTATGTGAACAACAACGTTAAACGCAGGGAGTGGCCGGCGCAGAGCCCTGATTTTAACCCAATTGAACATCTCTGGGACGAATTGGACCGTCGGTTGAGGGCCTGCACCCCACTCCCCAAAAGCAAGCCTGAACTATGGAACTTCCTGTTAAACATTTAGAAGGAAATTCCTCTTGCCACTATAGCTAATTTAGTGGAAAGCATGCCCAGAAGGATTGCAGCTGTGATCGCAGCCAAGGAGGCCCTACCTCCTATTACTTTTAATAAATATGGGTTTATGTCGTTATAGTGTCGTGTCCCGTCACTTTCTTCCACATAGTGTATATGTATATAAAGAGTTATAGTGACTTAACGATATTCAGATTGAAGGTATACGAATATTGTTGGCAATTTAATTAATGCTTGTTAAATATAATAGATTAAAATGCTAGGTGAAGCTGTTACTAAAAGTGAATTTACTGGAGCGAAGTTTCTGAAAAAATACACTAGAAGAACAATTTCAGTAGCATATAATAAAGAATTGCTTAAAGTAGAAATGCAGAAATGAAAAGTAGGGCTTTTGACAATCGTTTAAATTATATTTCATAATCAGTTTGTTTTTCAGTTGTGTCTTTAAATGCAAAAAATATAGAAAAATAATTTCTACAAGTCATTTATTTTTATGTGTTTACGCGTCAAACTTAACATAATGACGATACCATTAATGAAATCTGAAGTAAAAGTTCAAGGCAAAATACGGATAGGTAACCTTACAAATTAATTTGTGATTAAACTTTCTGCCTTGAATGACTTTATAAGAGCATGTTACGTTTTCATTGTAGAAAAATTATCAGCAATTTATTATAATTACCTCTCCAGAAGTTATAACGAAATTGTAGTGTCAATTACTAATCACGGTAATTTGTGATCTCATTGCGTAATAAAATTACTACTGGAAAATAAAAAGGTTGCCTTGTGTGATAATGATAAGGATTGAACAATATATTTAAAATAATTAGTTAATTATCTGAAGGCGTTAATAAATTTGTTGTAAGTAATCTTGACCGCTGTAATTTAATTTGAGTATAATAGGTGTTGAGCATTAAATTATTTATTAAATGATACGCATTACATTTCTATCATTACTTTTACAATATTGACGAAAATTTTTTTTTGTAAACATTTTCCCTTTTTTTGTGAAAAATTGTTATTATTTCTTTTGTGATTATCAGTGGATTTTGTTTTACCTATCTATGAGGTAACTGATGAGTGGGTTTTAAGCTCAAAACCTTCTGCTAAGGATGCTTACAATAAATAAAAATTCACATAACTTACGAGATGATCTCATTGTCGGTTTGAAGATAATCTCCTATATGTATATTTATATTATTAAAAATGAAGGTGCAGACTCTAAGTAACCTATCTCTTTGCAAAAGGAAATATAGATATTTTGCTAGGCAATAAATAAAAAATAAAAATCGAGAAAAATAAATAATAATTATTCAATGAGAATCTATTATCATTATTGTTTGTTTGTTTTGTTAATATAAAGAAAATATTAGCCACAAAGACATCCATGTTCCTTCATTTTGAATAGCCCTGCTTATAGTTGTAATGGTTTAAATGTGCAGGGTTATTCAAAATTAAAGAGCAGATTTTAAGTAATTTACTTCTTTTCAATTAGAAATCGAGAAAAACAATTAATAGTTATTCAATCAGATTCTATCGTCATTATTTTTTGGTTGGCTTATTAATATAAAAAATATGTTATTAGCTGCAAAAGACGTCCATGCTCTTTCATTTTGAATAGTCCTGTATATAGCTGCAATGGTTTTGAAGTATATAGCTGTAATGGTTTTAAAGTATATAGCTGTAATGGTTTTGAAATAAATATAATTGCAATGGTTTTGACGTATTCAGCTGTAATGGCGTTGAAGTATACAGCTGCAAAGGTTTTGAAATATATAGTTGCAATGGCCGTGAAATGTTTATATAACTATTTGAAATGTATGTTTGTTTGAAATTGAATTCAAAAACCTATAATTGCAACCGTCGCTGCCAGCGGATTTGCATCTTCATCTTTCTGCAATGTACTCTAGCTGTGTAAGTTATGAATGTACCATGAGTTGAGAAGTTCTAGATTAAAAAATATATAAATTAAAAACAAACAGAACATTATTATAAACAAAATTAATTCTTTTTTAAAATTACAGAAAGAGCAATCGTTTTCTAAAGAAGTAATTATTTTCAAGTATTTTTAAAATAAAACAAAAAAAAAAAAAAAGATTAATTGAAAACTTTTTACAGATATATTAGTTTTATCTTATAACATTCCTTCAATTTATGTTCGCCTCCAATTTCTGGTATCAGTCATTAGCAGACAAACAGCATAATAACATAAAAGATTTATAGAAATTATACCAGCAATTCAGCATATTTATTTGAATTAAAAATTTAAAGGAAAATTTTAAATTTATGAAATCTTTTAGATTAGTAGAATATTTTAAGGATTAAAAATGAATATGTGCTCTTTAGAATACTATTATAAGAATGTTAATTTCATTAGAAATACTAAACATTCTGTATCATATTAACGAATAATTTTTTATGTAGTACGAATGATATTTTTTTCAATTATTAATTATTAATGTATGGAATATTATTATTAACTAATTAATTATTAATGTATTTAGACATATTAGATATAAATTTTCTACAATAAATTTTGAATCACTTTATAAAATCTTCAAACGAAATCTTTGTGAAAATGTTCAAAATATCATCTAGCAATTCAGTATTAGTGAATAATAAGAAAGAAATTATAAAAATGAAAAACAACAAAATGAGCGGAGAAAAATAAATAATTTTTTTTCATAACAAATATATAATTGTAAAAAATAATAAGTTTTGAGACAATTCTAAAATAAAAATTAAAAATTTCACACCATTTATAAGAAAAAAATTTAACAAAATATCACTTTATTTTAAATTGTTAATTAATTTCTAAATGCACTTCATGTATTATATGATACTTTTAGCAGTTATATATAAATTATTTTTATCAAAATATTTAATGGAATCTGGATAAATTTCCTCTATATTTATTATTTTATTTTATTTATTGAAAATAAAATTATTTTCAAGGAAATAATTTGAAGTAACAATTTTCGCAGCATTCAAAATTACAAAGTAGGGTATCTTGCAAAATTAAAACGAATTAAACATTTAATTAACCTCCTTAAAAAATAATCAATTAAGCAAATAATAATAATAACAAAAGATCAATAAAGAAAACCTGTTTTAGATTTACCTAAAGGTGAAGAAAAAATTTTAAAATACATGACTTTTTATTATTTATGTAGGCGGAAATATCTGTATACATAAGTTCAAACATATATTTGAGTATTCATGTGACGCTATAAAAAACATTCAATTAATTAATTAATTAAGATTTATTTATTTGTTTTTCTTCCTTTTCTTTGATCTTTTGAAGATTTTTGAGGAAGATTTGTTATTTTCCTAAATTTTTTTGAATACACGTACAACTTGTTTTCTAGCAAATAGATGTATAACAATTTTTCCCTCAAAATTTATAGAAATTTGATGAACAAAAAGAAATAATATTATGAGAAATTTTTAATACCCTATTCTTTAGTATTTAAACGAAATTAAGACACATTTCAAATGATTTTACTAATTAACTGTTCAAATATAAAAATTTCATTAAAAATACTTTACAAAAGATAACAAATAACTTTTCTTGCTTTTCAATTTGTATATAGTATCTAGTAATATGATAATTTTAAAAAATGTGAATTTTGATATGAAGTTATAGATTCCAAATCGTTTTAAGTATATTGATTTGCATATTATATATTAAACTAAATTAAATTTAACTAACTTCATTAATAATAATTATTGAATTTTAAATGTTAGCAGATGAAATTTTTTGTCACCATATAGTCCATAATAAAAAAAAAACCCCAGATATTTATAAACTATTATATTTACTTATTTTAAAATAATTAAATATGTTTATTTATAACAGAAATTTATAATAACTAATTAAATATTTTTGCTGTATGAGGATCACTTGAATTTTTCACATGACCATGGCTCTCTTAAATTGTTTTCTTTATAATGACCAATACCACTTTAGTATGCCAACATCGACGTAAGCATCTCTATTAACGTAAGAAAGTGTAATACTTTCTATATCAGTCTAATGCTTTCTGGTAGGATTTTCAGATTAACGGCCAGTAATTTCTTTTGATTTTTTTTTAGAAACCTCTTACAACTTCAATTGGAGATTCCAGTGCGAGACTATCTATTACAATCCCTACCGAAAATACATCTTTTACTCAAAACTACTAAGTGACTGTAGTTTTGAGTAGCATAGCATGAGGCACATTTTGAGGCAATAGCATGATCTTAACATCTTGCACTTTAGTTAGAATGCATTATAAGGGATCTGCTATTTAACTTTTTAATGAACGAGTTTCAATATAGTAGTCGTGCAAAGTTTTTTATAATAAATTTACTAATAAAATATACGTTACCTAAAATATGTATCTTCTAATGAATTATTTCCATCTATACCAGAATAGGAGAATCTGCTTCTATACAAGAAATTCTTTAATTTAAGGTTTATTAGTGTAATTATAATCACTTAGGTTTATTAGTGTAATTATAATTACTTCAATTTAATAAGAAATTATAACCACTTTTGTCCTCTTTTTTTTTTTTTTTTTTTTTTTTTTTTTTTTGTAATAGATTTTTTTTACATACGAAATACATACAATTTAAAAACGAAACACGAGGAAAAATTAAAAATAAATTTTAAAAAAATACATACGAAATTTATCTGACATATTTTTGGCAGGTGGCGTGAAAACATGGGATCAAAAAAATGTTTTATGCAAAAGGAAAATTAAATGAACCAAATTTATTCCAATGGTAAAAAAAAAAAAAAAATTAATTTACAAAAAAATTAATTACAAAAAAAAAACTCTTTAGTTTCTTCCTCGCATTGAAAATGCAATATTTATGCTATGAGCCCGCTTCGAGATACAACAAAAATGTAATGAAATAAATTAATTCAAGGTATAATGGTGCTTTTTTTTTCCTATCCTCAATGTGTTAAAATGAGAATCTGCTCTTATGCAATTTTTATAAAGGTTATCACACTTTTAATAAGAAAAAAAACTTTTAACGTTAATTAAATTACTTCAAATGTTTATTAAACATGCACATATTCTAATTCACTTTAATATAAATAATTTATTTTTTAATAATTTTTAATTAATTAGTTAATTTTAATTATGTTAATTAATTAATTATATATGTTTATTTTTTATTTTTTTATTTAATTTAAATTTAATAATCTTAATTATTTGATTTTAATTAATTAATTTAACGTAATTTAATTTTAATTTTTAATTTTAATTAATTTAATAATTTTTGATTACTTGATTTTAATAACTTTAATTACTTGATTTTAATCATTTTAAATAATCAATTGAAATAATTTTAATTAAATTAATTTTAATGATTTTAATTTAATTTAATATAATTATTTTATCCGGGCTTAAAATTGAAAAAAAAAATGTTTTCAAAATGTTTTTTTTTTCAATTAAACTTTATGGTTCAATTACATCTAGATGGTTACATACTCTAACCTATTAGCAAACATATTTGAAATATCAAAACGAAAGACTAGGTTGCCGATGTTATTCTGCAATGCATGTACATAATTTAAATAAGAATGACTCATGCATAATTCATGACTTCGACTTTCAATTTCGTTAAGCAATAGAAAAAAGAAGTGATAATAAATGTTTCGTTTTTGTTTTTGTTTTAGTTTTTAAACTTATTTCGTTGTTTTTGTAACATAACTGATTTAATTCCCTTGATAAACAATGTTAGTTCAAAAACTGTTGTTGTGTAAATACAAATATTACCAACTAAAAAAAAAACTCCCACCTTTTCAATTCTTTCAAGAAGATCACCTCTAAAAACTATCAAGTACAACATGTTTGTTAAGAAAAATTCCAACTGAAGTCATGAATATTTCATGATGATGATCACAAAAAATATATACAGCAAATTATGGAAAAGAAATGGTTACAGATGGTTACTTTCAATGTTGTGAAGAAGAAGATTAAAAAGAACTCGTTGCCTGAGGTTTAATTAAGTGAAATGAATAACTTATATTACTTTGATTCAGTTACATGCTGTTAAAATTGTTTACATCACGTGACCCATTTCACAGCTGTTATATTTGCAATTCGAATCGCTAACTATTTTGATGTTATTAATCTCAGAATGAATAAATTTCGTTTGTAAAAATGCTTTTTTTTTTTTTTGCTTAATAAAATATAAACCGATGTAAAATATTTTTATATATAATTGTTCTTTTCAAATGCCAAACACTTTGATTTGAGGTCATTAGCCATTAGAATGATTGTCCAATCTACTACATTTTAGGGACATGTTGTACACTACTCTCAGATGCAAATGCCTAAGCGAAATCTAAACTTATGATTCCTTCTGAATAAATTTCAATTGTAAAAATACTTTTTTTTTTTTGCATAATAAGAAAATATAAACATGATGTGAAATATTTATTGTACGTAATTGTTGTTTACGAATGCCAAGCACTTTGACTTGAGGTCATTCGCCACTAGAATGACAGTTATGTGATAGATTCAATCTACATCTTACGGACATATTGCACACTATGCTCACTGAGCAAGCGTTAATTTGGAATGAGTATTCCCAGTAACGGCATCTTTTCGGGTTTGAAATCGTATCCTCTCTTTTTGAGTCAAGCGGAAGGAATTTCCAGTCTACAGATTTATCATGTCCTCCCAGAAAGGAAGAAAGCTTTATTTAGCGAGTTTCAAAAGGAGCACTTGTCGATTTTCCATTGGAGTGCTCTTATTGAGACATCCAATACTATTTTATTTAGGACTTTGATATTTGTTACTTTACAAAAATCTTAATTTTTAAATCCATTTTTGTTATATAAATCAGGAAGAAATTGCAGAATCGGACACAGTAGAAGTTAGGGTCGGATATGCGTGTGGTCTTGATTCAGTGTTGTTCATTGACAGAAATTGAATTATTTCTTAAAATAATTATGCGATGTTTAACTGCCAAATTTATTAAAATTTGCTGCTGTACAGCTGCAGCACATATCACACAAAATAAAATTATGTGACAATTATTTACAAAATCATCTTAAAAACATGTTCGTTAAGGGTCTTTTCTCGACTCTCTGTACACTCCATACTGCCTGGAACTCTTCACTCGACCCCGTACATTCCTTTTTTTTTTTTTCTCCTTCTCCCATTATGGGTTCCCGAATCTAACGGGCGAAAAGTCCAAAATTCTAACATAAGGGCCAACCGTCCTTGAAAGAAAGATCTATTAATTTTGAATTCAAGGTTATAGCTTTTTTTTGGTGGGAATACATGGTGGATCCTTGCTGGCACTTTTTAATGTAAATATTTAAAATTCCCCGGTCAAAACATACTTTCCTCAACCACAGATAATTCAGAAAGCGGGAATAACGAAGAAATTGCTAAAAAAATTTTTTTTTTTTTTTTTTAATTATCCCATGAGTCCCCTAAATTCGAGGAAGAGGGTGGATGGTGTGTACCCCAGATGCCACATGTAAAGTGTTCATTACAAATTGTATAATAACTGGAAAGTGAATCGTTGTATTAGCCTAAAGTGAGCAAAAAATGACCTAATCAAAGTTTTGATATATATATTCCTAAATATGCTACGCATCTTTTGTATCAGAGGAGAATAATTTCAGATGATATGTCCTATATTGAAAAAAAAAAAGTAACAGTTAATAAAGAAAATAATAATTCTTACTTTCTTTTGTAAACTATCAGTTAAATATAATTATTAATTAAATGTAACTTTAACAAATTAAAACAATTTTTTAAATGTATAATTGTACTTATGCTTAATTTGATTTCTGAAAATCTTAATTAATGGAATATAACACGGATTTTTCATAATATATTTTAGCAATTCATAAAAATATCTCACAGTCTTGATGTGATGAAATAAAACTTTTAATTTAAAATTCCACATCCTTAATTTAAAAAAACTTTGCAATTCCAAGTATCGAATTAATTTTTATTTGTTTCTATGATTGTATCGAATTGACGTATAGGCATTCATTTAAATAATTTTTCACGTTTCATTTAAGGAAATCCAATATTAAAAAGTCACGCAGAATATAATGTAACTTAGTTGAAATGTAAATCATACTTTTGATAAGGAAATCAATTGTCTGCGTTATAATTTGCTTTTACTGAACAATATCTAACAATTTGTCAGTCACGAGACGAAACATGAGGGTTTTTTTCAAAAATCTTAATGGAAGAAAAATGTGAGCTCGAGACAATAATACTTTAAATGTATAATAATTGCATAGCATGTGAGTAAAACGTGCTAATTCAATCTTATTTTCCATTTTATTTATTTGTTATGTTTCTTTGTTCTTACTTTAGATTTATGAGAACTTTTTCTACTAATTAAATAAACTATCTAAAAAATTTTAAAGGTTTCATGAAAACATGAGTAAAAGTATGAGTTATCTCGTTGGGCATTCGTTTTTAAAAATATGGTTGTGTTTTATCAGATATGTAAAGAAGATCAAATATAAGGATCAATTAATGTTTTCAGGATAATTATCAATGGATATTTGATACTTTTTCGACTACTAGTTCACAATGAAATGAACAGTTAGTACCTCACCCTGATACATGTAAATATATAATGATTTTCTAGTACAATATCAAAAGTACAATATTCATAAATATTTTACAATAATAAATATCGTATAAAATTATTTTAGTGAGGCTTTGAAATAACTGTATCAAAACAAAATAAAAAAATTAACGAAAAAATGCGTTAAATCAAAGCTCAGCACATTCTTCTAAAATCATTGGCCATAGTGTAATCTTTTTGTATTCTTTGACCGCATTTGGAAGTTTGGTTTGGTTTGCCGTTCTACGGTCATTTTTGCTCACTTTAGGCTAATTAGACCGAGGCCTATAGTTTAGCGGGGATTCCGATTCACTAGCAAATATCCATGCCACAACCAGGATTTGAACCTGAGATGCCTAGGCCAGAGCGCTGGCCAATTGGCCATCAGGCCACCCACATTTAGATGAAAAGACTGTCTTGGGCCACGTTTGGAGAGAATTAAAATTTGTCGGGCGCACATAAGATACACTTAAACATAGTTATCAGGTAAATAATGTATCCTCCAAGATATTTATTACAATAGATGAATGAAAATGCTAAATAATATTTGATTTTATTTTGTGCAGAACACTTTTAAAACTTTGAGAAGGTCAAGAATTTATAACTGAAAAAGAAGTAAATAAAAAATTTATTAGCAAAAAAATAGAGATTTATTCAAATAAAAACAAAAAGTCATTAACGAATAATATTAAACTGAAAACTTCAAAAAATCTCAACATCTTCAATAGTTTTGCGATTTAATGTTTAATCGCAGATCGGACAGCCTCTGCTCTAATGTGTCATACTGCTAAGTTTCATGATGGTTGATTTTTTGCATTAGTTTTATTTTCCTTGCCTGATATAAATATAATTAACATCTTTAAAAATTTTAAACTTATTCATAATTTTTATTCATGAAAATATATAAGTTTATGAAACTCATGTTTTAACATATTTTTTATTTAATCACGTTTATTTTAGTTCATAAAACTCTTGTCACGTAAAAGACAATGTATTTTATGCTTTTGAAGATTAAAAATATAATTAATTAAATTCTGAAAATAGACTAAGTAAAATAAACCAGTATCATTTCATAAAATAAATAAAATAATGCTACACAATTTGTATAAAAATCATGATTGCCATTTTAATGGATGTAAATTAAAGATAATTTTACTCCCTTCTAAATAACAGTAAACACATATTATTGCGAATTTTAATTATTTGTTTTCCTAAATTCTAAAATAAAAATAAAAAAGTAGTGACTTATTTATAGAAAACGGTTAATTAATTTTTATGTAATGTAAACTAATTTTTAAAAAATTCTGTTGTCAGCGATAGATGGCGCAGCAAGCGCTGACTTAATTGATATATGCTACGGGGCCAGCAGAGTAGAGGACACTGTCTTTGTACAACTTATTATTATTATCTTTTTAATTTCTGTGTGAAATTGCTAAGAACGTTTTTTTAAAGTTTCTGTGTGAAATTATATTATGAAGCTTATTTTATTTTATTTTATGTGATAAAATTGTAAAGGAACATTTAAATAGTGTGTAAAAAATTACATTTCTTTGAAAACTAAGAAAGATACATTTAATTTCTTTAGCGGAAGAATTAAATGTAAAATTCTCCGATAACATAGTTGTCAAAATTAAAGAGATAAATTAAGGAAAGTAAGTATTATGATGGGGAATTCAGAAGTGATTTGTTAAAAACTATAATCGCTACCAGAGAAGAAATGCTAAAGGAGCGTGAATTAGAAAGACAATTCGAATTATAAAATTTAACAATAGGAAAAAGTAATGTATCAAACGAAAGGGAAAGTAGAAACAAAGATGAAATTTCTAGTAATTACATGATTACCAAAATATTGCAAAAGATATGAAATGATGAATAAAGACATCAATTTTTAAAATAATATAATAAAAATAAGGTAAGGTAAGATAAGCGAAACGAAAAATAATATAAGGTAAGGTAAGATAAGCGAAACGTTTAAATTTTAAGTCTTAAGGTTTGAGTTAGTCATTTGGTTAATTTTATTACCCTATGAGATGAGCCAAATTATCGCGAGAATTCCAGAAGACTTTCTAATGACTATGAACACATTAAGGATTTACTACTAAAAAGTTTGAATTAAGGATAAATTCCGACAAAAGTGCTTTGATCATGACTAATTACCCAAAAATACATGGAGAGTTTTCGCGTACGAATTACAAAACTACTTTGATCAACAATTACACTCTACTAATGTAAATGATTTTGATAGTCTTAGAGAGTTGATCACTAGCAGATCAATTAAAAGGAAAGTTTCCGTTGTAATAAAAATTTTGTGGTCGAGTGGGTGAAAATAATTTAATCGTCAGAATTAGAGAATAAATAGACCAATATGTGAATTTACGAAACGAAAGTAACTTGCCCCAATTCAAAAACGGAAATCAAAATATATACTGTGAAAAAAATATGAGTTTAGGTCTAGATCGCAATCACAATTGAATGAGTCAAGAGGGTTTAGAACAACAAATGCTAGTTTCAGTAACGGACTATATGCATTCGGAAGTAGTAATAGTAAATATATAACATTGCCAGACAGAACGGCGGCATCCAATGCAGAAGGATAGCAACAGATGCTTCGTTTTCAACGAGAATATGGATTTCACTAGAGTCTGTCCAAGAAAAAAATAATGCATTTGACCAAATTAAAGAACAGGATGTTAACAGAGGAAGTGGAGGAATTGAACGGGTTGAAGAAAGCCATATATAGAAACGAGATCACAGCTTGATGACGGCTAGTGAGGGCGGAATGAGTGAGGCATCATCTCATATTAAAATTGCGCGAATTAACAAATGTCTGTTGGAGTTTGCAGCTCTGATTGACACTGGGAGCGATTCCGTCATTTGTAGGAATTCCGTTGCGAAGAAGATAGAGATAAATATAGATCCAGCTTCAAGCCTAATGTACGGCTTTTTGGAATATCAAGGTGAGTGGCACGCGAACGCTACCTAAGAATTCTCACGAAGTTCGCTGTTTCTTGAGCTTGACTGGTTTGCTCAGAAAATTTGTTCCAAAGTATGCTGTGAAGTCAGTACATCTAGCGTGTTTAATTCAAAAACTTTCTGACTGATCAAATTGGTGTACTACCAGGTGATACTTATAGGGTTACTCAACTAGGGAACAAGAGCAAAGGACACTCTTACATTACTACTGCACGTGTAAGCCAGTTAAAGACATGGTCGATCCAAACTGATTCTGATAGAGAGTGCTCATCAGATGAGCTTAGTGACTTTTCAGACAACGGACTTAGCATTTCTGAATTAAGATGTAATCTAAAGCGTGCCTGTGCAAAGACAATTTTGTACGGAAAATTATAACTAACTGAATATAAGTTATTTTACTCATTTGTTTACATTAAATTTTAATTTATTTGTTATTTATTGATTTTTATGTTGATACTGATTTACATAAGTGATTTGATTTAATACTTTTATTGGTGTCCACAAAATTTTTACATGTTTAGGATATGTGTTGTATGCATATTTTGTTAATGTCTATTTTGGAATTGTAAATTGGTGATTTTGTTACTCTAGGCCAGAGTCGGCAACCTTTTGAGTCGGAAGAACCAAAATCACAATTTACAAAATTTCAAAGTTTTTAAAGAGCCACAAATTTTTTTTTCTTGCCGACAATAAATAGTACTCGCATAAATAAAGTTTTTTGATAAAAAAAAATAATATATTTATTCATAAGAAAAAATATCTATTTATTCATATATTAGTAGTGTTTTTCACAACAAATTTGATAATATATATATATGGCATTATTAGAAGATTACTTATTATTTAAGTAAAAAATTAAAACAATTAACCATTTACTTACAACACTAACTTGTACTTCAATAACAAACAATTGAGCAAACAATTTCAATGGGAGCGATGGCTTTGCATGGTTATTCAAGTAGAAAATTTAAACTTTACTAAACAATGTAACTAGTAATTAAAATAAAAAACAATAACATACATTTGAGCAAATAAATTGAATCTGAGCGTTGGCTTTTGCATGGTTTTAAAAGTTTGGATAAATTTAAGTCATAACTTGTTGCCTAATCCTCGTTAATTGATTCAGAACGATTTTTAAATGTGTTTTTTTTTTTTTTTTTTTTTTTTTTGATAAAATAAATAATATTTGCGGATGGAACTAAAGAGCCGCAGCTTCACATTCAAAGAGCCGCATGTGGCTCGCGAGCCTGCAGGTTGTCGACCCCTGCTCTAGGCTATGTGTGTTGAACGCTTATTAACAATTAAGAGCAATTGCCTAGTCAGGATGCCTATGTAAACTAATTTTTATAAATTCTGTCGTCAATGATAGATGGCGCAGCAAGCGCTGACGTAATAAGTGATATATGCTATTAGGCCAACAAAGTTGAGAACAATGAGTTTGTTTACGACGATGTCGGTGGCTCTTTGAAGGGAAATGTATTTACAATTGAAAAATATCTTGTTTATTCATTTGTGAGCTTTTTAGTCTAAAAGAGGACAAAGTGAAAAATACGAGATAACACTAAGAAATATAATATACGAGTTTGGATCATTTTCATACTTATTATCTGTAAAAAGAATTATAATTGTTTGAAAAAAGAAAAAGTGCTGCTAAATAATATTCAATAAACATTTACCAAAATTTAATAATGTATTATAACAATTAAACAAAAAACTCCCTTTACATAATTTAAATTTTTTTAAATAACTTAAATTTTAATTTACATTAAAATGAGTCCCATACTTAAGAAATTTTAAATTCAAAGCAAATAATTATCGAAAGATTATATAACTATACAATAAGTTACATGAAGATTAATGAATGCCAGACAAATAAGTGAATTTTATTGAAATTATTTTATTTAATGAAAATGAAATTACTTTATTTAAATTCAAGCGAATAAACAAATGAATTGCAACAATAACATGTGACATCATATAATTAGGTAATATAAAACTTTGATTTTCCACTTCATAATTAATCATTTACGATTAATCGATTATTCCAATAATCAATTTTTAAAATCTTTCAGTCTCTTCTTTTCTATTAAACAATACTTTTGACTTAACTGACTTTATTTCTTCATCAATTGATGCTTTCTCTTCATCGTTAGTTTTCAAATCATCTTGAGAAACAGTCACTGGGTTCGCACCCCATATGTTGCCAGCAGTTTTACAGAAAAATAAACCTTCTACCGCATCGTATGGAACTTGGAACAATAAATAGCAAACAAGGCCAGAGCGAAACTTGCAACAGTATAGGATATGAAACACATAACCTAAAATAAAATAAATAAAATTTTGAAAAAAAAAACATTTATAAATCATAATACGAAACTTTAACAACAAATATTTTTTTGTATCATGCCATGAAATATTTGAAAATACACAGCATTTATGTATACATGTAGATGATATTTTGATTGTACTCAATTTCCTTTAGGTACTTTTGAATAATATGAAAAGGCCTTTATAACAATAAATGTCTGTTAAAATATATGAAATTTCTAAGAGTCGCTGAAATTATCTAGTTCTTTATAAATGACTTTAAATAGCACGTTTTTTTAACTTTTTCAACTACTCTAAGCATAAAGTTTTATAATTAATTATAAGTTTTTATAATAGTAACTTAAATGTTTCAACACTGTACATGATTTTAGAATTGTGTAACTGTGCTTCCACCTACACACTGGTAAGAGCACCCCATGTCTCGTTCAGGAGAAATGATCAGTCGGTCTCGAGATTTTCACACGAGTGCAAGTACAGCGCAACCTGCGCTCCCGCTGAAAGAAAAGTTTAGTTTATAGTTTCTTATCTCAAGAGGAAATATATTCAGCGCGTTCCGGAGCATTAATTGGTCTACAAATTATACATTTAATTAAATTTAATTTATTAAATTTAAAAAAATGTTGAAATTTTTGAAATTTGTAATTTGTAAATTAATTAATTTTACTTAATTAATAATTTGTAATAATTGAGTACAATTAATTAATTAATTAATTAATTTTTAATTTGTTATATTTTTAATTTTTTGTACTTTTTATTTTGTACTTAATTTAAAAATTAAATTTTTAAAAAATTATGTATTATAAGATTCCTTCTGATGTTGTTTAAATTTAATTACATTTTAACAATTCAAAAAATATATATTTTCCGATTGTCAAAGATCATAACTATCACTTTATTCTTTAATAAACGAAATATTTGACGTGCCTCAAAAAAAAAAAAAAATCGTTGATCACTGAAAATCAAAAATTACACACATTTATGTTTCTTCAAAGGAAATCATCTCCAAATTGATCCTAGGTGTTTCTAACCTCTAAACCCCTCATATCACAACACATCTCAAATAAATAAATAAAAATAGTTAACAAAATCCTATTATCCATATTATTTAAAACAAATATAAAAAGGACCGACATCAACGTCAAATGTTCACCATTGTGACCTTTAAGATTACTATCTCTTTCAGTTATAGTCATAGTGACACTCAGCCACATTCAGATATGCACGAGCTAAAGAGGTAACTGTCGTTCAATAAAACAGCTGACTGTAGTAGAAACACCAATATATTGCAAATATATTTAGCACATTCCAGCGTATAAGTTGGCCTACAAATTATAAATTTAAATTAAATTAAATTTATTAATTTTTAATTTTTTTTTTTTTTTTTTTTTTTTTTTTTTTTAAATTTGTAATTTGTAAATCAATTAATTGTACTCAATTTGTAATTTATACAAATTAAGTACAATTAGTTAATTTTCAAATTTTTTTTACTTTTTAACTTGTGCTAATTACATTTGAACAGTTCAAAAATACAAATTTTCTGGAAGTCAAAAGATGCTAACTATCATTTTATTCTTTAACAAACGAAAGATTTGACATGCCTCGAAAATCGTTTATCACTGAAAATCAAAAATACGCATTTATTTTTCTTCAACAGAAATCTTTTACAAATTGATCCCAAGTGTTTCTAACCTCTAAACCCCTCATATCACAACAACAAAATAAATAAAAAATAAAACTAGTTAGCAAAAATCCTATTATCCACATTATTTAAAACAAATATAAAAAAGACTGACATCAAAGTCAAACGTCACTAGTGTGACCTTCAAGATCACTATCTCTTTCAGTTTAAGTCTTAGTGACACTCAGCCTCAGTCAGATATGCACGGGCTAAAGAGGTAACTGTCTGCCGTTCAATGGAACAGCTGGTTGTAGGAGAAACACGTGAGCTGTCACGATGAATGCAAAAAACGTGATCACGCGTTCGTTTAATGTAGAAAGGGGGACTGTATCCTTCTTACCTGGTTGTAATGACCCATAAACATGCGCTCTCTCTGTATGCCGCCTTGGTAATACATGATTGGTATGTGCAGCATGTAGCTAGGTAGCACAGGCGTTCTAAAAGGGATGAACGCCTTCAAAGTTAACAAACTGTTTATTATTCCTGTAAATGAAAAACAGCAGTTGGGTATTTGGTATGTAAATATAAAACAGGTGTAGATATAAACAACAAATAATATAGAAAATGGTATTATAATTTATAATGTAAAAAAAAAGGCAACTAATAGTTTAAAAATTTATTAATTACATTAACTATAATTTATTGCATTAATAATAAATAATTAATCGTATGAAGGTAATAAAAGTAATTAATTAATTATGAAAATAATTATTATTTTTTATTACTTTCATATGATTATATTAATAATAAATTATTAATTAATTAATAAATTAGATATCACAAAGTAATAAAATTATGGCAAATAAATATATATATGGGGCCTGATGGCCAAGTGACTGGCTTTCGGTGTTACAGGTTTCGGGTTCGAGTTTCTTGTGAATGTTTGTAGTGATACAGAATCCACTTTAAAACGTAAGTCCTGGTCTAATATGACTAAAGAGCATTAGGCGTAGGGCTGATAAATCTAATCCGTAAAAAGAAAACACCTCATGTTTTGGAATCTGCCTCTGCCTATCATGAGGCTGTATTGCCATTGAAGAAGAAATATATATATATTTAAAAGACAATTTGCCAACAACAGAACTTTCCAACATAAGGATTTATCTGGCCAAACAACAATTATTGCATTTTAAAGCAAACTCCTAAGTTCGCAAATTCGATGCACTATCTATCAGCAATCTCGGTAAGCATAAGTAATTAAAAAAATCTTTTGAACGACTTAATTTTTATGTGTTTGTGCACAGTAAACATAAATTTTACAAAAAAAATGAGATACTAAATCACAGTTATAAATATTTATTCATTAATAAAGCGAATCATATATTGTTCTGTAACATAAATAACTTCTTGATTCTTTTATAAATTAATTTATTGTAAAAAGAATTGAATAATAAATATCAATATTGAAATTTTACTGTCCAAGCTCTCGTCAATGGCGTCGGTAATGTCATCGTCGCTCGATCCTGGTTTTGCATATGAAAAACGGCCACACGTACTTTTGTTTTAAAGTTTGCAACCAACACGTGAATCCCCAGATCTTGATTTGGAAACATTCCAACGCTTTCTACTAAGGATTTTAGATGGTGTTTGATGTAAATGGAACACACCGCTCGGCCTTCGCCGTGAAAGTCGCTTACTAAATGATGATGACATTTGTCCATTGTTATATCCATGTTTATATTTGTCCATTGTTATATCCATGTTTACATTTGTCCATTGTTGTATTCATGTTTACATTTGTCCATTGCTGTATCGATGTTTACATTTGTCCATGTTGTATTTATTTTTTCTTGCTGGACTTTTTGGATTGCGCCACGAATCCCTTACCAGGACGACATCATGTTCACACGTGATAAAACCTTTAAATTATAAATGTAAATTCTCATCACAGAAGAAGGTTACTTTCTTTTCCTTCAAAACACAAATAAAATAAGTATAGCTTTTATTATTATGATTATTAAGTATGATCTTTTTAATTTTAAGAAAAAGTAGTTATGTTTATGTTTCAATTTCATTTAATTCATTTCATCCTTAATCTTATCCTTGCTACATTAAATTCCTTATACAGAAATTCTGAAGGAAATATTTAAGCAGGAATTTTTCCAATTGTCCATTTGTTAATGTTACCTCCTAGGAGTTAAAGTTCAATAATGATTATCACAATTTTCAACTAATGACATCTAATGAGGAACATCTAACTCTCTCACATGCGTATTCCTAAAGTAATAATAGTTTTCTTTAATATGTTTTTACTATCAAATGTTTTCAGAAAACGTGATTTTGTTTGTTGATTTCCTTCTGTGAAGTTTATCAATCTGATCTGCTTTTCTTTAAACGTGATTTCGGGGAAAATCTCACTTTTGCAATTATTTTAAAGCACATAATATCGACGAAAATATGTGCAATAAACTGAGAAAAAAATTTAATTTTTGAGGAAAATAAACTTAATTTGTTTTCGTTGAACAAAGAAATACAAAGTATAAAGCATCATCAGTTATTTGATGACTTATTTGTTTAAAGAATAGAATCATGATATTTTTAAGGCTGATAATGATATAGAGTGATTCAAAGTTTCGGTGCAAAAGTAAAATGCGATAAAAAAGATGTATTAGTCGGATAGGCATATAGTTTGCAGACTAATATTAGCCGTTGTTAGGTAGTTTTTTTTATTTAAAAGTAATTTTAAGTGAAAATATTTAGCAAAATTATTATTTACAGACATATTTCATAGCTGAAAAAGATTTTATTAACTGAAGCCCATTAAAAAAATTTAATCGTCTATAACTTTTTATTTAAAAATCAAGTCTTTTGATCAGCAACTTTTGATTTGTTTTGATTCGTTTCTATTGTTTGATGTAATTTATAAATACTGATCTTATTAAATATCTATATTTATGAAACATTCTAAGAAGATTTCTCATCTATTCAGAATACATTACTTATCTACTTAAAACCTCCTTTTGCTATTTACTTCATGTATCTGTGATTGAGTTTCAGTTAAGATACATCTATAAATATTTAAAATTGTTATTAATTTAAAAGAATATTTATGGGCCAATAGTGTGTTAAAAAATGTGTGTTCTTTCAAATTTAATTTTAAGGATGACATGATCCAAATTGTTTTTCTTCTGAAGTTAGCTTATTTTAATAACTTTGTAAAATTTCAAAACATATTTGTTCATAATTGAAAAATTTTATTTCACTTGTGACTTGATGTTCATATTTTTATTTATTATTCATTCATTGATTTAAAAATTTCACTTTAACATAGACAAATATGGGAATATAATTTCATGTAATATTAACTATGGAGTGGGTTTGATTTAGTTTGGTTTGTCACTCTACGGTTATTTTGTGCACAGTTTGGGCCAGTTAGACCGGAACCTACAGCTTAAGATGGATTCCGTACCACTAACACACATCCATGTCACTGCCAGAATTCGAACCTGAAGCCTGTGGTACCAAAGGTCACAATGGAATAAGAGCATTGCCATTTAATGTAAATATTTTTCATTTTTTAATTCATCTTTTGCATGATAAAATATTATGAAATTGTAAAAAAATTAAATCATTATCACACAAATTTCTAGCTAGCTCCAAATATTGCAAAATTATCCAAATAAATTTTTAGTTGTCATGCTTCTGTACAGAAATTGTAAATTATCGCAATGCATCCTGAATTTCAAAGTTACTTTTTTTTTTTTTAATAAATCAGAAACTGAAATGCAAGTAGCTTCATGGTTTCTAATAGAGGATTCAGAGGATTTAAAATAAAAATATTTATTACATTGATTTATATCCGTATCAATTGCAAAAATTTCGAAGAAGTGCCGTTCATGCAACTCAATGGAAGTAATATAATTTCAACTAAATATCTCTTAATGTATTATTTTTAGAAATTAAATTTTACTAAGACTCTTACACTTTTTCAAAGATTTTCTATCCACCATTATAAATTTACTATATATAAATTTCTTTGTATTTTAAAATTAAAATGTATGCTTATTTAAATATTAATATAAAATCAATAAATTAGTCAATGAAAAGTCAATTATTCTAAACGTTGTCATGTTGACAATTTTAACTTTTCGCAATTGCAAAAATAATTTTTAATAAACTCTAAAATATGAACTATAATTATTTGTATATAATTTCGATATCACTGTTTACATGATTTTCAGATATATCACGCTATATATATTTTACTCATATAATTTCAAAAATTTTTTGTTATGCCGAATCTGTGACAAGAATTTTAATTTGAACTTAATTATTAAACCAACTAATTAAACCAATCAAATTATTTTGTGATCATCTTGTTGATATCATTGTACTGAAATTGTTGATCTTATTGTTCGGGATATCCACGAAAATAAGCAAATGACGATAAAATATATATGCATGCATGCATTTACCTTATTTATATCATATAAGAAAAGTTTATTGTGAAAAAAAAAAAATTGTCTTTAAAATAAATTTTAGTCATGATATTATAAACATGATATTGATAAATATTATGTTGTATAGAATATACGCCGTTTCTATACAACATAATATTTATCAATATCAAATTTTGCATTATTTATCATTTTGTATTATCTGTGCCCTTATAGTGAAGAGAATTCATAACTCAGGTATTCTTGATTCATTAAACTGTGTCTTGCAAATAACATATATCAGTGAATTTATTTCTTGGTTATAGAAATTTAATCATGTTTGGATGTTTTTACATCAGTAAAAAATACCATCAATTACATCAGCTTCCCTTATACATATGTATGAACTGTACTACATCACTCTAGTTCCTTACGTTACCTCTTACCAACAATTATAAATGGCACGTATGCTTCTAAAGCATTGGGACATTAGTTTGATCTGACGCCGGGTAAATAAAAATTCAGGAAAATATTTCAGTTTTAAATTAAGGGTAAATTCAGGAAAATATTTCAGTTTTAAATTAAAGGTAAATTCAGGAAAATAGTTCAGTTTTAAATTAAAAGGGTGAATTCAGGAAAATATTTCAGTTTTAAATTAATATTTCAACTCTATTACAGACTTTTTGAACATTTGATATTTGTATATTTACATCAGTGGACCTGAATGGCCGAGTGGCTATCGCCCTGGCGCTCGGTACCACAGGTTTCGGGTTCGAGTCCCGGCGGTGCTATGGATGTTTGTAGTGGTTCGCAATCCACTTTAAACTGTAGGTCCCGGTCTAATAGGATCATAGAGCGTTGCGGGGGCAATGTTACTCCGCGTCCGTGGCTTATCTTCAAGTTACACGCGCCCCTGGGTAATGCAAAGTGAGTAACGTCTGTGCAGCTCTTGCCTTAAGGCATCCAAGACCAAGCTGTCTATGTGTTTGCCAGCTGCATTAGAACAAAAAAAAATATTTAAATCAGAAAGGTCTTTGCCTACCTCCATGACCAGCACAGCATGCATACACCATCCAAGCTAAAGCCATAGCAAAAAGCTGGCCTGTGGACAGCTGCGTAAAAGATAGCCAACCCTCTGACCATCTCTTGCCCATCTCTATAGCTGTGCAGACCAAAAATGATGGAAGAAATAGTCACTATGCAGATAATCCATAAGGGTATCACAAAGCGCTAGAAGTAATAGAAATACAAGACTTCAGTATAAGAAGAAAATAAGGAAACATATATAATTAAATATGCTATTATATAAATTCCACTTTATTTAAAAGACTTAAAAAAGCCACAATGTACACTCATGTCCATAAATTTAGGATAATTCAGAATCACACAGAAATTGAACTCTAAAATAAAAATTTCACCTGTAGAATTATCACACACATCTTGAAGAAGAATATGCAAATTACAGGAAACCACCAGATGGCGCGGATAGTATGTCACAATGACGAGAGTGTAGGAGAGGGGTATATAAGGAATGGTGGCAAAGAAGTAAAATTGTTCACAAGCGCTTTAAAAACCTTTCAGTGCAATAACCACATAGTTATGGCACAAAGGAAGCATTTGGATGATTTTTTACGTGGTAGAATTATCGGACGACTGGAATGTGGACGTACCCAGCTGGAAGAATCCGAGGAACTTCGTATCGCCCAGACTGTCATCTCCAGGGTTTGGCAACGATTCCAAGATGATGGTAATGTGAGTAGATGTTACAGCACAGGTCGCCCCCGAGTTACAACGCCGAATGAGGACCGGTATTTAGCAGTTACTGCCAAAAAGAAACAGACGGAGCACAGCATCAGACCTGTCTCGTCAGCTCTCTTCAGCTACCGGTACGACAGTTTCAAGGCAGACCGTGTACAGACGCTTAGGGCACATTGGTCTATATGCTCGTATGCCTGTCAGATGTGTTCCACTTACCGCAACTCACTGTCGCCTGCGATTAACCTGGAGTAGAGAGCATGCATTGTGGACACCGCAACAGTTGTCTGGTGTGATGTTTTCGACGAGTCCAGGTTTAGTTTGCAGTCTGATTCTCGCCGGACTGTCATATAGAGAGCGCCAGGTACCCGTTATCACCAAGAGAACACCGTTACGGTGGTGCAGGATGGCTCGTTTGGGGAGGAATTATTCTTGGTTCCAGAACTGACCTGCAAGTTCAGAGTGTAACGATGACAGGCCCCATCTATCGGGATGTCATTCTGGAACAACATGTACGTTTGCTTCAGGGCGTCATGGGTGCTGAATTTCTGTTTATGGATGACAACGCCCGTCCTCACCGTGCAAACATTGTAGACGAATGCTTTCAATTGGAGGATATCACCCGTATGGATTGGCCAGCATACTCACCGGACTTGAATCCAATAGAGCATGTGTGGGATATGCTTGGCCGACGAATTGCAGCCCGTCAACCCCCTCCCATCTGTCAACCGGAGCTTCGGAGGGCATTTCTTGATGAGTGGTGTAATATTCCCCAAGATCAGATTGATAATTTGATACTCAGCATGCCTCGGCGTTGTAAGGTCTGTATTGCATCGTCCGGGAGACATACTCCATATTAACCATCATACTAACCATGTTATACTGTTTTTTGTAAATAGATTCTTTTTTGAAATTTGCTCCAGGGAGTAAAAATCGCAATTTTTATTAATTATGTCAAATATATAGCATCTTTTTTGCTTTTTGCCTTTTGTTTACTAAATAGACTTTACAAATAAGTCAAGTTTGTTTTGCTGCTGTCTGTTTCTTTGCCTGAACTTCATTATCCTTAATTTATGGACATGAGTGTATATTAATCGCTATTAAAAAAAATTGCTTTTTGAAAAGTTAAATGACTATTATGAAAGAACTAAAATATCCCTAAAGCATGCCTATTAAAAGCATACAAAAATAACAATTTATGAGTTGTGGAGTAAAATTATTTTTAAAATTTCACCCCTTTATTTTTTTTAATAATTAGTATGGATTATAATGTCAGAAATTTTTTCAACAGTATGTTATTTAAGTTTAACTATAATTTCCTTTCTTTACAAATTTTTTATCCGTGATTTTTTTACTTATTATTATTATTACTCTGTAATATCTTAAACATACATATTTCTCTTATTTAAAAAAAAAATTGTGAACTTATTAATTTTTTTTCTTCCTAATTTTTATTTTATTTTTAATTGATACATTAATTACTATTCATATTATGTACTTTTAATTTCTTAACTGGTAAACTCGCAGTGTAAGCCGTTGGGGTTTGGCGTCAAAAATTCTTTTCTTCAAAGTCTGCCAAGTCATGGGTTGCGATTGTAAGTGAAGTGAATTACAAACAGTACCAGAAACCACATATAGAGACTTATCGCTTAGGTAGCGCCACAAAAATGTCGCCAAATCCCAACTGCCCCTATTTTGCGATTTAACCTCTTAACTTATCATTATTATATTTAATGAATTGGAAAGATGATATTTGTATTACAAAATGTAAGTAATATGATTAGCCTGAAAATGTTTAAAACTGTTGGATATGCTATTTAATTTCTTTTGACTGTTTTTTTTTCGAATTGCAATTAATATTATTATTGAAATCTTTACTCTTTTGAAGAATATATTATATACTTTTATATCGTATGAATTTGAAGGCTTAACAAGTATATTTAAAAGTCAATTGATATTATTCAAATGAAGTTAGGTGATGATACTGATTAAGATGACGATAGATATTTATACCGATTTTTTTTTTCATTTTACCTTTAATAATAAAACGAAATAATATGACTTTTGTTTTGTTTGTGCATGACACGTTTCAGCTGAGTAAGGCAAAAAATACAACTTACATTCAAAATAAACAGTTTTATTGGAACTCTAATTATTAAACGACAAAAGCCAGTTAAATCGATTTTAATAGTCTATTTTAGCCAAAATAGCCCCAAATATATCCATCGAATGGTGTTTAACTTAATAGGCCATTAGTCAATAAAAGCATTGGCCAAATTCGCAAAATAGGGGCCTTTTGGGAACATTTGGGGTCCGAATGGGGTTACCAAGGTAATCCTAATTTTTGACGCCTTATCCATATTCTTCTATTTTACTGTGTATTTTTGTTGAGATGAATGAAAGGACGAACTTTTATCTTTATTTTCAGCACTTTATGTTCAATTTTCTTCCATGAAACTTCCTAAAATTACATAAATTCTTTTGAATTTAAATTTTGCTTCATGAAATCCAGCTGTCTTTGTAGGGTTGCAAATCTCTTCACTTAGAATTTCATCCTTCATATAGCGCATTTTGACCAACATTTTTGACGCCAAATCCCGACGGCCCCTATTTTGCGATTTTACCAAAGCATTATTTGAAGGACACTGAAAATATATATTTATTAAATATATAATTCTATATCTTTTTCAAATAGATCGAGTTTAATTATAAAATGCCAAGTTGTCGTTGCTCGACAAAAATATACATTTATGGGAAGTGAGCTAGACCATTATAAAAACTTCACAATATGGAACTAAACTTGTATGTTATAAATCATCATAAATAAATGCACTTTTTAATCAACACATCTCTTTAATAATTTCACTATTTTTTTTTTTTTTTTATATTCTCTTTTACTGGGGCCTGATGGCCAAGTGGCTAGTACTCCAGTGCTCGGTACCATAGATTTCAGGCACATGCCCTAAGTAGTACTAAATGAGTAATAGCGGTGCATATGACATAGAGATAATTGTTTCTGTATTGCATTAGAAAAAAATCTCACTTTACTGGGATCTTGATTCCCATCCATCTGCAGAAACATTCTTGGTAATTTCAGAAGATTTCAACAATAAAAAAGTTACTACAAAAACTGGCATTTCTTTGTTTTCGAAATATCAGAAACAAGCAATCAACCTTAATTAGTCGGGGAATGATTATCGAACAATAAACTTAAAACTGTTATCAATTCAAAAGCATTAATTTGCCACTACCAAATATGTCTTCAATCATTATTAGTTTTTGAATTTGAGATATCAAGATTCAAAAGGGTTTCTGCTCTTACTATAAAAATATTTTTCTTCTGATTTTGTACAGTCATTCGTTGTTTTTGTTTTAGTTTAAGTTCTTCAATTTCATAGAGGAGCAACCGTCAACTTATTGACAGTTAATTTGAATAAATGCTAACGAATCCTTTTGTAAAGAAGCGGAAAAAAATGTGAATTCGTATACATAAGAATTAACAATAAGCATTATAACAATAAGTTACATAATAACAACATGTGAGTGAGATCAAATTTCTTCTAAATGATATCTTTCAACTTTTAACATCTGATTATAGATTCCATTGTGTACAGAATCAAAAGAAATTGTTAATATCCTGTTACATTGCTCTTAGCTATATTGTTTTGATAGTGAAACCTGACCATGAAATCACGCGTTAAATCTTTCAGACTTAAAACAAAGGTCGAACATTATCTGATTCGAAATAATATGCAGTTACTACTGTGCCCAAAATTTCAGACCAATTAATTTTTTCACAAAAACTCTTTATGACAAATTTATTACATCCTCTTCAAAGTAATCCCATCCGGACACAATGCACTTATGCTAACGTTTTTTCCAATCCTCAAATGCATGCTAAAAGTCATCGGCAGGGATGGTCTTCAAAGTACACGCCGATTCACGTTGAATCTCTTCAACCGTTCAACCGGTCGTTTGAGCTTAGGGAATACCCAGAAGTCTCACGATGCTAAATCAGGTGAATACTGTGATTGAGGAACGATATAATTTAATTTTGGCGAAAAAGTCACGAAGAATCAATACAGTGAGAGCTGGAGCATTATCGCAATTGAAACTCCAAGAGTTGTCTTTCCCTAAATGTGGTCTTTTTTATAACACTCGAATAATATTCCTTGTTGACAGTTTGGCTCGGCAGAAGGAATTCATAATGCACCACAATACGATAATCGAAGAAAACAGTCAACATGACCTTGATTTTTGAGTGATTTTGGCGTTCTCTTTTCGGCCTTGCTTCCCCTTTGTCACGATATTAGCTCGACTGATCAGTTGTTTCCGGGTCGTAAGCATAAATCCAAGTCTCATCTCCAGTTATGATGCATTTCAACTTGTCCTGATAGTCAGAAAGCATTTTTTCACACACTTCAACGTAACGATGTTTTTCCAAAAATCAGTGTGGAACAGAGATTTGACGCGTTTGAGGCCCAAAACATCTTTTAAAAAGGAATTGACCAATCTTTTTGAATTCCAACATCATCAGCAAGGTCTCTAATTGTAAATAGACGGTTCGCAAGCACCAAATCTTTAATTTTTGGACGTGAGCTCCATTGGTTGAGGTTGATGGTCAACCAGAGAGCATTCTCCTTATATTCAATTAAAAAAATTTAACAAAACAAACTAAATTTTTTTCAAAAGTTTAACATAAGTTTATTTATTTATTGAAAACTATTAAGGACACCATGCTGTATACGTTTTGATAAAAGCATATTACATTGATTACATTGCATGTGAAGCCTCAAAAAACAAAGAAAACCTTAATGTACATATCATTAAAGTTTATTTTGTTTTTTGTGCCTTCACACGCAATGTAACCATAGGTATTATATATAATTTTAAGAATAATTAAAGTAATAAATTTTGAAAATAAAATCAGTTTTGATTTGATGATAATAGAGTGAAGCAACTATACATAATAATAGGATCAGTACTAAAGATTCCTAGCATCTTATCTTTACATTATATTACTGTGTCCAAAAAGTAAGACCAATTTTCAATTTAAAATTCCTGGCGACTTATGGAATTTCAATTTTTTTTTTTTTTTTTTTGTTCCTGACACTGTCCTTGACATCTGTGGGAAATTTTATCTCAAAATATCCATTAGTGTTTGAGTTACGCTTGGCTTTGTGAGATACTAAAACTCATTCCGACGATTTTTGAAATGTCTGAATGAATTGAGCAAAGAACTTGCATTACATTTTGTTTGTGGAAACGTATAGAATGTCGCAGAAGGTATTCGGTGAGCATTCCTATTTCGGAAAGAAATGTTTACAAGGGGTAAAAACAGTTGAAAAAAGGCAGAGAACGCGTTGATGACGAAGAGCCCTCTGGTCGACCATCAACCTCAACCAATGAAGCTCATGTCCAAAAAATTAAAGATTTGGTGCTTGAAAACCGTCGATTTACAATTAGAGTTATATTACTATATGTTATATACTTATACAATTAGAGTTATATTACTATATGTTATATACTTATACAATTAGAGTTATATTACTATATGTTATTACTATATAGTTATATACTTATATGCTTATGCTGCTGGAATTTCAAAAGGGTCGAGCAATTCCATTTTGGGCGTGAGTTTCGTCGGTTGAGGCTGTGTATTCCACTTGTAAACATTTCTTTCCCATATAGCAATGCTCACCGAATGCCTTCTGCAACATTCTATACGTTTCCGCAAACAAAATTTAACGCAAGTTCTTCGCTCAATTAATTCAAACTTTTCAAAAATCGCCGAAAGAAGTTTTAACGTCTCACAAAGCCAAGCGCAACTCAAACACTGATGAATATTTTGGCGTGAAATGTCACACAGATGTCAAGACAGTGCCAACAACCTAAAAAGATAAATAAATTTAAAATTTCATAAACCCCTGGAATTTTAAATTGAAAATATGTCTTACTTTTTGGACACAGTAGTATACGAAAGAAAAAGCCTGGACAGCTCCCACCAGACTAATGAGACAAGATTATAACTAACGAGACAGGTGGTGAACAACACAAGCGCCATCGAGTCTCCGTTTTTGAAACAGTGTCCACAACAAAGCCTCAAGCGGATTGAACCTCCGCCCTAAAGGCTCGTGCTCACCAAGGCGAGAAGATGCAAGAGAAAAAATTTGACCAATCACTAGCCTCACCGCGGTCGCCTGAAACCGGTTTGCAATCCGCCGCTTGAGTTGCCCAACTTTCAACTCGAAGCGGTTTTTCACTAGGCGTAATGCTATTTCTGACGTTTCGCTGTGAAGGGGTCGAAAACATTTTGTCGCTTGCCTCTTGAATCTTCACGTCTCTCGCCTCGGTGGGAACGAGCCTTAATGCTCAACAGCGGCGCGCGTTGCCACCGAGCCGCGAGTCGGGCTAAAAATTCGTTTTTCGTTAAACAAAAATTCACCAATTGAATATATCAGTTTGAACGAATAATTATATGATTACAATCAAGAAACAAAATATATCCATTATTCGGCATTTTTTTCTGAATTTTCGTATTATCTTGATAATTATTTTGCATACAATGCTATTTTAATTGATTCCCCCGTAACTTTTGACACAATTCTTAAATTAATAGTTTTTTAAAACTTAAAATCTGAGAATATACCCTAAAATATTTTATTGCTTAAATATTTATAAAAATCGAAGCAAAATATTTCAAATAATTTCATAAACACCAAATCTAAAAAAAATATCAATAAAAAATAGAAAGAATTATTCCATATCTATTTTAAATCAAACTCAGAATTAATTTTCCTCAAAATAAAGCAGTGAATCAAATTTTTATTGGCGTTAGAAAGATAATAGGCTGAGAATCATTGTAAAGAGGTGAATGTATTTCTAATGATATATTGGTCTCTTTGCTAAATCTAAAACTGATACAGAATGATATCTGATAATATTGATCAAGATGAAATAAGATTTATTACTACTGCATTAGATTATATAGATAATGATGTAGTCTGGTAAAACCTTACATTTGATGTAATGGAAGATTCATTCCATATAAAAATAGATTGTTTTTAGAGAATTTAATACTACATAGAAGAAATCTCCTTATGCATTAAATGAAAATCATATTAATGATTTCGTTAACTCGCATTTCTATTATATTATTACATATATGATAAAAAATTTTACAGATAATAAATAGTGATATCTACAGATAAATTGGGGGAATGATGGTTAAAATCAGATAATTTCCACAGATAGAAAGGTTACCCTTTTTGTGTGTCATTAATAAAGAATGTTATTCAATTCCTTCTATTAGCTCACACTCTCCCTATATATATCTTGTTCAAATTTTCAATCTTTAATAAAATACTTTTTATTCATCCACTCAAGTTCAAATACATTTTTTAAACTTGTAATGGATGACACTTGATGTTAATACAGTTTTTTTCAAATATTAATTAATTAAATTTAATTAATTAATTTTAATTTTTTTTCGATTTAAGTTGCATGTATCTAAAAATAGATGCCGCCAGATAAATTTAAGAAAATGAATGAAAATTATTTATAAAGGTCTTTTGCAATATAGTGAAAAAAAAAAAAAGTAGGATTGCCTTTAAAATTTTTTTTTATATATTACTTGTTTGTGTCATGAGAATTAATTAAACTGTTTAAGTATAATAAACAAATAATTAAAATCGAATGCTATATATATATGATGAGAATTAATTTGAATACTAACGAATTATAATAACATTAATAACGAATGCTATTTATGTAATGAAAATTCATTCAATTGCTAATTATTTACATAATTATTTCAAGCAGTTTTATGCATAAAATGAATTAATATTTAAACCATTGATATTACGATATTTTAGACCAGTTTGTTCTAATAATTACAATATTTTTACACTAATAATAATATCAATTTTATTATAAATTCAGAATATTATATTTTGCTTATAATTTATCAAAATAATTTATTATAAATTCTAAAAAATACTCTTTCGCTAAATTTTTATTTTAGCGTTTTAATTGATTGATTTTAATATTTTTAATAGATTTTCTTTAATTTTTTAGTATTATGCTTTTACAACAATAATACAATACTAAAAATTAATGACAACCTTGTAACAAACTGCATTTAATTTTATCAAGTTTAAACTCATTTTGAGCCTGATTGCCGAGTGACTAGCGAGCTGGCGGTTTGGTGCCACAGGATTCAAGTTCGAGTTCTGGAAGTGTCATGGATGTTTGCAGTGGTTCGAAATCCCCTTTCAACCGTAGGTCCCGATCCAATATGACTGTTGGGCTTAGGGCTGACAATCCTAACCCGTAAAAAGAAAAACATCTCTAGTTTTAAAATCTGCCAATAGACAGACGACGCCCTTGGCTCACCATGAGCTACTGATGATGATGATGATGACGATGAAAAGGATTACCAATTTTTGTAATCGTTAATAAAGAATTTTATTTATGTGATAAAAATTAATTAAATTTTAATTATTTTTACATAATCATTCCAAGTCCTTTTATACATAAAATGAATTAATATAATATTTAAATAATTTTTATTTCGATATTTTAGACCAGTATGTTCTAATAATTACGAATATTCTTACACTAGTAATAATATAAATTTTGATATTATACTTTGTTTATAATTTATCAAATAATTTAAATAAATTTAAAAATATTCTTTCGTTAAATTTTTGTTTATCATTTTAATAGACTTTAATATTTTTAATAGATTTTCTTCAAGTTAAATGTTATTTCATTTTTTTTTTTTCTTTTTTAGGTTGTTGGCACTGTCCTTGACATCTGTGTGAAATTTGACGTCAAAATATTCATTAGTGTTTGAGTTACGCTTGGCTTTGTGAGACTCTAAAACTGATTCTTGCGATTTTTGAAATGTCAATTCAATCGTCTCAAAACGATGTCCCTGGAGTGGCCTTTGAGTTTAGGGAATAGCCAGAAGTAGCACGATGCTAAATCAGGTGAATACGGTGGTTGTGGAATGATATGGGTTTCATTTTTGGCAAAAAGTCATGAAGAATCAATACAGTGTGAGCTGGAGTATTCAGTGTTTTCCTTACTAATCAAGATTTGACGCGTTTGAGGTCCAAAACAATTTTTTAAAATGGAATTTTGAAATTCCAACATCATCGGCAAAGTCTCTAATTCTAAATCGATGGTTTGCAAGCACCAAATATTTAATTTTTTGGATGAGAGCTTCGTCGGTTGAAGTTGGTGGTCGACCAGAGGGCTCTTCGGCTTCAACGCGTTCTCTGCCTTCTTTGAACTGTTTTTACCACTTCTAAACATTTCTTTCCGATATAGGAATGCTCACCGAATGCCTTCTGCGACATTTTATATGTTTATTTTTTATACGACATATTTTTTATAATACGACATATTTTTATATATTTTATACGACATTTTATACAACAAAATTTAACGCAAGTTCTTGCTCAATTAATAAAGACATTTCGCCGGAATCAGTTTTTTTGCATCTCACAAAACCAAGCGTAACTCAAACACTAATGAATATTTTGACGTCAAATTTCTCACAGATGTCAAGGACAGTGCCAACAACCTAAAAAAAAAAAAATTGAAATACCATATGAAATTTAAATTGAAAACTGATCTTACTTTTGGACACATTAGTATTGTGTTTTTACTACAACAATACAATACTAAAAATTAACGTCAACCTTGTAACAAACTGCGGTTAATTTTATTAGTTAGAATGCATTTTCATTACCAAACAATTTAAATGCAACGTAATAGGAAATGTGTGATCAACGCATAGAATTCAAAACGTGTGAACAATACTTTTTCCTGAAAAATTATAAGGTAAGTTATGGAATTGGTTGTAATTTGTAATTTGCAGCTATGTAATTTGGGAATTCATGTAATCAGTTACTGCTTTAGTATCGTGGAAGAGAATTTGCAAATTTTATCGTGGCATTTGCTTTTAAATCGATGGATGATACCTTGAATAAACAAAAGAATTACTTGCTCATTAACTTTTCCTTGTCTAGCTCATTGTTTACTTTTACACTGCTTTCAAATTACAGGCCATTTGTTACAGCAACCACAATAAGATTAAATGTTAATACTTAAAAACTTGATTATATAATTTCACGCAAATAAGAATCACTCACGAATTCTTCGAGATATGAATTTTATTGAGGATATGTTTTTAACTCAAGATACCAAATGAAAATGGGTCTCAAAAATACATAATTGATAATGTCATTTAATTTTAAGTTACTCACTTTGAAATATGCAAATTGTATGGAAATTAACAAATGATTACTTCTAATTTATGACAATCAAATAGCAAGCTTAGAAAATCTAAAAAATTTAATATGAGAATCACAATCTTTATTCAAAATTTACATGATAATGTAAATAATATGCCTTTTTACTTTTGAGCCCTATCTCAATTTAATTCCGTTTAAATCTATATAAAATTAAAACAGTTTTACTTTTGAAGTTGAAAATTGATTAATTATTAATTTCTTATAGAACTTTGAAGTTAAATGTGAAATACGAACTAAATTTATGGATAAAAAGTTATTATGTTAACTTGTAATTGGTAGTCTTTTATTGACAATGTTAAATTCTCATAGATGTTTTTTTTTTTAAAATAATTTTATAATTTTAAGCTAATATTATTTTTATATAAATTCCCAAATTTTAGATTATATCTTCATTTCAAGGAATGCAGTTTTAGCAAATATATGATAGAAATTAAATAATTTTTATTTTTTAAAATGCTCATGTTAATAGTTTGTTTATTAATAACTAACTTTGAACAAAAATTTCTCTAATTATGCTCGTGCATCTGAATTTTAATTCATAGTAAACGATTTTCCTGCCTATAAATTTTGATATTTAGTTATTATTGCAACTAATTAAATAATTTACGTAATTAATTATTCATTTATTAAGTAAGTAAGTATTTCACATCCAATTATACATTTCTTTAAAATTACAGAAAAAAAAACAATTGATTCAAATGAGCAATTAATAATAGTTCATTGAATTAAAAACAATTGATTCGATAATCAATTGATCAAAACAATAATTGAAAAAAAATTCCCATTACCTTGTCAATTTTTTTTTAAAGGATACTCGAGAGAAAGTATGCAGTCAGCATGCCTATACACTGGGGTCCAATGTGGGCGTAAAATTGGGTGTAGAAATACTTCCAAAAATATATGGATGTCCTGCAACAAAAAATACATTAAAGAAAGATGAGATGTGATTGAAACTTAATAACAAATTAATTTTTTCTGCCACAAAACACTTAGATTAACTATTACATTTTTCCCCATTAAACAAACTACTAACTTGGCAACTTGCCAAACTGTGACTTTTAAACAGGGTATTACGGGAGGATAGAAGACTTTCCTGTGATGCAATCAGATCTGACAGAAGACGTTTCTAACATCCTATCATATGCCTCCTTCTAACAATGCAATGATAGTTTTAAAAATTGATCGCATACATTTTAGTATAGCTTTCGCTGAGCCAAATTGTTATATTCTATGTTTAATGTTATTTAATTAAAATGTAAATAATTTTTTTAATATCCTAGAACATACCAGCCGCTTCAATGCCAACTTATAATAATAGTTAATAAAAAAACACTCGTGATTTTTTATTAAAAATAAACAATTCAATTTTAATTAAATCCTTCGTGTTAATTTTTATTTTATCAATTCGCGCTTTATATATAACAAATTATAAATAAAATATTAAATTCTAAAATTTTTATTTTCATTTTATTTTTAAATAAATGAAAAATCAATTATTCTGCAAGCTTTTATAATCTTCGCTTATAAACTCAAATTTTTATTAAAAAGCTTTAAAATATCAATTTAATGACATTATTTCCCATTTAGAATCATAATTCACTAATTTTTAAACTCGTATTGTAACCATGCTTCCCCCTACCCACTGGCAGGAGAGCACCCTTTGGCGTTCAACAGAAATGGTCAGTTGGCCTACAGACTCTTACGTGGAGGGGAAGTATATTTCGCGCATCGTACGCGTAGAGTCTCGGGTTTTCGGCTTAGAAGTGGAGTCCTTCCACGAATCTATAATTATCTGTTTTTAAATGTGTTAAATATTGTATGTCTCTAATTGTAGTATATGGTGTTTGTGCGTGTGTAAATAAAGTTGCGAGTTCTTAAATCTGTGCCTCAAGTATCTTGACCCAAACCTACTCAATTACAAATTGGTTGCCCAACCTGCACACTACAGTATTTGAATGGGTGAAAGGGTAATCGATTTTCAGCCTTTCTGGTTTTAAACCAAAAGTAGTTTCAAAATTTCTAGGAAATCATTAAATATACTGAGCTGTTCAAATATTTTATTAGCAATTACCTAAATAATCCGATTATATTATTGAAATTTCTTATTATATTATTAACCGTATACTTTCTTGATACAGTTATTCAAACCTACTGAATAATAATAGTCAGAAATTTTGTCTTAGATTATAAAATCGTTTAGTTACTTTTTTCTTTTTCAATGAATTCATCTATTTAATTTAAATGGGATTTCATTCATTAATTGATTAGAAATTAATACTTATTTCATTGTTGCTATGTTAATAAAATTGAAGGAGTTTTTATTCCATCTAACTTATGAATTCGGTTTTCTTTAAAAAAAAAAAAGTCAAAGTGGCGTTCAATTTGAAATATAAGCAGAATATTTATCCTCTTATGAATAATAAAAAAAATTCCAATAGAATTCTCAGGGTATTTGAACATATTGTTCTTCGGCTATAATTAGCCATGTAGTTCATATACTATAGTGCCTAACAAAAATTTTCGCATAGACGTGCCATGAATAGATATTATTTCATAAAAAATCATTAAAATATGTTTCGAAAATTTGAAATAATTTAGTTTTAACATATTTTTTATATTATTCACATGTTTTAATGATGAAATATAACTTTATTTTAAATACAATAATACATTATAAAAAAAAAAATGAATGTTACTCACAAAAATTTTTTTAAATAAGAACAATTAAATAAAATAAAAAATTTCAACTGCTTGTTAACCAATGTTTTGTATTTGATTGAATATTTGCGAATTTAAAAACAGACTTGAAGTAAATTTTAGCAAATTCTTGTCCGGTATTATTTCAAATCTCGTGAATTACATACTTGAGCTTTTGAGAAAATGTTATATTTCCTAATACCTGTTTTCATATTCTGGTCAAATATATTTATTGAGTTCAAACATGATGTTGTTGTTTCTTATCCCACTTGGTAGACATCTAGACCAAGCCACGAACCCGTATGGACTCATGGTTGAAGGGAAAAAGGGGTCAGCTTCTGTTGTCACCCATGTGTGATGGAGCACCTATAGGTTACTTACTCTGACTTGGCTTCGTGACGCTCTACGATCATATTAGACCGGTACCTAAGGCTTAAAGTAGATTCCGAACCACTACCATGGCACCGTGGAACTCGAAACCGAAACCTGTGGCATTGAGCGCCATACACTCGGCCATTCATTCCCTTCCCATATGGTGATTGACGAAGCATTTTAATGACTTGTTATAACTACCACAATTGCACATTCAAGATAATAAATATACTTACAATTATGATGCTAATAAATCTTTGAGTTTTTTCTGTAAACCCTAAATTTTGAAGTATTTTTTTAAATTTTCATTTAGGATATAAACATAGATGATCAAGGTAGGCTTTATGACCGGCTAGCGTTCTTGAACTCGGTGCCACAGGTTTTGAGTTCGAGTTCTGGCGATGCAAATGCATGTTTGTAGTGGTTCGGAATCCACTTTAAACTGTAGGTCCCGGCCTAATAGGATTGTAGAGCGTTGGTCGTAAGATTGACAACTCTACACCAGAAAACATATTCTGCCTCGAAATGTGCCAATGACAGGCGGCGTTGACCCACCATACGGCTGTTGCGCCAATGAAGAAGAAGAAAATTAATGGTTCTATCAATGATTCCTATTCCAGGATAAGATACGCACAATAATTAATCAATTGTCATGCTTAAAGAATGGAATAAGTTCACTTTTAAAAATTCTTTTTTTTTTTTATTTTATCCAAATCATCGCGGAACCGCTAACTACAAAAATTTGTTAAATTTGCTTTCATTAATAAATAAAAACTGTAAAAACACTTCATGTTTCTGCTTGACAAAATAATAAGTTTTCATTTCTTTTACAGAAATGAAAAAATTTCTTCTTCTCCACATAATTGATCGGTTGATCATATTATTATAATTTAACTGCTTTTGAATTTGAATATATACCATACAATTCTTGTGATTCTGCTCTATATTTTGTGACCGATAATCTTAGATGTGTGCTGATTTCGTAACCTATAATCTTAAATATGAGTGACGAATCATGATTCACCTCATTCCATGAGATAGCTGGCCTCCTAATTTTGATATACAGATTATTTTACCGTACTTTTTATAACGTTTTTACAATAAAAAAAAAATCACTTTTTGCTAACTGCTTGATTATTTTTTAACAAGCATAACCTTTTTTCCAAGTGTAAATTAATAATTAATTTGTGAACTTCAAACGATGCCTGATACAGTCGTGGAGATAATCTATTTATACAACTAAACACTGGATAAAAATAATAAAATATTTAATTATATACCTTTCTGGATCCTATTTTTAATATGGCAAGATGTATTTGAAAAAATATATAATTCTTAATTATGATCAAAAAATCGTTGTAGTTGCCCACTGATAACATGCTAATTAACAACTAGTTAGTGGACAGGAAGGATCAGGTTAAAACACTCTGGCGGCGTCTGTTACAGTTACTGCTTTCAGAAATAAGGTGATCAAGACAACAAGTATAAGCGTCTCGCATCAACAACCAGCAATACCTAGTGGGGATTTTCCGAATTCCTAGTGAAATTTTTTCTGGGATTTCCGGAATTCCTAGTTCCAGTTCCAAGAGGGAGGGATTACTTTCATATAGCATACAAATAAATGACAGTTATCCGTAAACTATCCTGGAAAGTGTGAGCTCCCCTCATGGCCAATCGAAGAATAGTTCGTGTTATATCTGAATATTGAACTATATTGAATGAATTTATTATATGAATATATTTATTGAAAGTCCATCGATTTTCAATAAAAATAATAATTTTGTTATAGATAATTAGTTTAATAAACTTACTTTAAATATATAAATATCCGCTATATTTTTTATTTTCTAATTAATTTCAGTCCAATAAAAAAAAATTAACACCAAATAGTTTTTATATTTTTTTCTTTCATGTTTAAAATCAGAGCTTAAATAATAATTTACCTCCAAATTTAATCATTCACAAGATAGCAAATAAACATAGTAAACTTTTACCAATTTTTGCAATAAGATTATAAACTTAAATTAATTAAATAACATTATCTATTTTCAAAATAATTTAAGCTAATGCGTAATAATGAGAATTATATTTGCAATTATTACGACTATTTGTATATGTTTTAATTCATAAATATTCTGAGACCATAATTCTTTATCTGAATAATATTTTTAATATATATATATATTATATATATATGTAATATTATATAATATATGTAATATTCTTCTTCTTCAATGGCGCAATAGTCCCATGAAGAGCCAAGGCCGATTGCCTACTGGCAGATTCCGAAGCATGTGATGTTTTCTTGTTACTGGATAGGTTTGTCAGCCCTTACGTCTAACAGTGATATTAGACCGGAACCTACAATTTAAAGTGGATATTCTGAACCACTACAAACATCCATGGCACCGCCGGGAATCAAACTGAAACCTGTAGGCGCTGGCTACTCTGTAGTTAGGCTCCACACACATATATATCTCATTATAATCAGAATCATCATGAAGCGCATTAAAAATAAAAAATGAATGCAAATAACAATAACTAGATATACAGTAGATAGTGGAGCCGTTTACGGTTTATATCTGTATTACTAGAGGAAAAGATTGTTGTGCAACTGAAGAGGGTTGAGGTGGTATGTCCTTGTACAACTTTAACTTCCCAAGCAAATTAAGCGCATCATATCTCCTCTATATATTTATTCAAATATATTTGATAAAAAATGCTGTGATAAACCCATCAATTAAATTAATCACTTTTGGTTGGATAAATTTACCTTAGAAGCTGCGTTTTGGATAGCACAAAGGAAAACTGCTACGAAAATTTATCTTAAATAATTCATAGAGTTTAGGAATGCAAGTGAAGAATTTAAATGTGATCATTTCATATCAAGGGAAAAATTATAGTGTCATTTGAAATAAATCGATTTGTCATTAAGTAGCAGATTATGTTATGTAATATTCGGATTTATTAAAAAAAAAAACATCCAAGATTCAAAAGTATTATCTTTGATTGAAATTGCTTTTTTAACCTTTTGAACCTTTGCGTCAAAGGAAAAGAAATTTCGGGAAACCATTTTGTTTTAATTGGGTATCATTGAATCAACTCAAATATATATATATATATATATATATATATATACTAGTGTGTCTAAAAAGTAAGACCAATTTTCAATTTAAAATTCCCGGGGCTTATGGAATTTCAGATTTTTTTCTTTTTTTAGGTTGCTGGCACTATCCTTGACATCTGTGTAAAATTTCACGTCAAAATATTCATTAGTGTTTGTGTTACGCTTGGCTTTGGGAGACGCTAAAACTGATTTCAAGCGATTTTTGAAATGTATGAATTAATTGAATGCAAGTTTTCTTCAATGCAAGTTATGTTGCAAAAGGCATTCGATGAGCAATCCTATATCAGAAAGAAATGTTAACAAGTGGTAAAAACAGTTCAAAGAAGGCAGAGAACGAGTTGAAGACGAAGAGCACTCTGGTTGACCATCAACCTCAACCGACGAAGCTCATGTCCAAAAAAAATTAAAGATTTGGTGCTTGCAAACCGTCGATTTACAATTAGAGACCTTACTGATGATGTTGGAATTTCAAAAGGATCCGTAAATTCCATTTTGGACCTCAAACGTGTCAAATCTTGATTGGTACTGAAAACACTGAATGCGCCAGCTCACTGCGTTGATTCTTCGTGACTTTTTCGCCAAAATGAAACCCATATCGTTGCACTACTACCGTATTCACACCGGACGACTTCTGGCTATTCCCTAAAGTCAAAAGACCACCTGGGGACACCATTTTGAGTCGATTGAAGAGATTCAACGTTAATCGCCGCGCGCTTTGAAGGCCAGCCCTGCTGATAACTTTTTAGCATGCATTGAGATTTTTAAAAAGTTGGCATAAGTGCATTGTGTCCGGAGTGGATTACTTTGAAGACGATGAAATAAATTTGGAAGAATAAATAAAGAGTTTTTGAAACAAAATAATTGGTCTTATTTTTTGGGGGGCACAGTAATATATATATATATTCTTATTTAATAAATAATTGTACTCTTGATTTGAACATTTTCTTATTTTCATGTTTTTGTAGTAAACGTTAATCAAATATTTGAATAATAAAAAATGATTCTATTAGAATAATTAATTAGTTTTCAAATTTTAATATTGTCTTTTATTTATTTTGTTAATATATTTTTGGTTTTATCATTTATTTTTTATGTTAAAGTTGAATAATTTCATTCAAGTTGTTCATTAAGCTTACATGAAAAATAAATAATATTTCAGAATTATTATGAATAGTATAAAAAAATAAATACAAAAAGCAATAACCAAATACACTGTGAGATTTTTAGAATAATCTATTCTTATTCATTTGCAAGTCGTACTTTAGTAGCAAAGTTAAATTTTTTTTTTTTGTTCATTATCTTTTCTCTTTGTGAAATTATTTTGTTCCTGTTATTCATATAAGAGGTGTCATAAGATTTCATAAATACATTTTAGATTTTTCTATTAATTCCAGATTTATTAATTTTTTTTTCAGAGAGCTTGCTGTGGATACTTAGCAATAATTTATATTGGGCATTAAAACTACTTATTAAATAAATATTTGAAACAATATTTTACATTAGTATCATAAAAAACTAATTTTTTTCAATTAAAATTATATTATTAAAAATTTAGAATAAAAACTAATGAATTCGTGGAAAATAACTTCAAAAACCATAAAAAAATTAATT